>APFE030755668.1:42403-140977 GCA_000404065.3 Pinus taeda
TTCTTGAAGATTTGCAGGTAAAACAAGTACAATCAACTCCACTCATGATTGACAACACCTCTACAATAAAGTTGGCCAAGAACCCAAAATTCCATGATTGAATGAAGCATATCAATAAAAAATATCATCTGATTCGACATCATGTTGAGGCCAAAACAATCCATCTCCGTCATTGTTCCACAAATGAGAAAATTGCAGACATCTTCACCAAAGAACTTGGAAAGGAAAAGCTTGAACGATTCAGAATGATGCTTGGACTCACCAACATCCCTTCAGATTAAGGGGGGGAATGTTGACACCTATTCTTCATGATTGGGAATTTTATGTAAATAAAATAAATTGGGAAGGTGAACAGTCATCGGGAGATGAACTGAATAATCACTCCCTATTGTATATAATAATGGGTTACCTATGGAATAATACATGAATCAGTTTTCTGCCAAACTGGAGTTACTCCTGGCCTGACACAAATAAATGGCATGTATGAAGGAAATAACCTAAATGAGGTCATTACCTTGAAAGACCAACTCAAGGAATTCAAGATGAACAAAGGAAAAACTATTCAATCTTACATTATGAGGATATCTCATCTTAAAGATCAATTGCAGAGAGTTGGAGAAAATATACCTGACAGAGAACTGGTAATAGTGACTCTTAAAGGTCTCCCTTCTATTTGGGAAACCTTCATTACTACCATCAACAACAAGAATGTTCTTCTGACATATTATGAGATCGTGGGAAAACTTACTCAAGAAGAATCCATATTGATAGAAAGAGGAAGAATTCAAAAGCATGAAGAAGGAGAACCTGTAGCATACATCACTCATGGAATAAGGAAGAAGAAAAGTGGAAGTTCTTCAAGGAAGCCCTTCTTCCAAAACTCAAAATGGAAGAATGACATATCTACATCTCACATTGAATGTTTCACTTGTCACAAGAAAGGTCATTATGCACGAGATTGTCCTATGGAAGGAAAGAGATCATGCTACAACTACAAAAAAAGGAAGAAAAGGCTATCAAAGAAAGAACCATGATAGAAGAGATGAAAGAAGAAGAGACTCCTCAAGCGACCGTGAAGAACATTATCCTCCCTAAAAGAAATAAAGGACACCTAGGTATGAAAGTAACACTGTAAATAAATCTGAATACATTCTCATTTCTTCTCTTCTAGTTCTTCTCCACCAGATTTTTGGGAAAGGTGGCTAGTCGATAGTGGGGCTACTCATCACTTCTCTGGTTACAAAGAAGTCCTCTCTGATATGGTATATAGGGAGACTAAGTTAAGGATAATTCTTGGAGACAATTCTACTCATCCCGTGAAAGGTTTTGGGTCCGTCAAGTTTTAGCTGAATTCCGGGGAATCTGTTATGTTGCATGATGTCATGTATGTACCAGGATTAATGAAGAATCCAGAATCCATATCTACACTGGAAGACAAAAAGATGAGGGTTTCCTTTATCAAAGTTAAAGTTCTATCTTAGCCTATTGATTCATCTATGAAATATTCCTTTACTCTAGGATCGAGATTTGAAGGACTCTACAGGGTCACAAGAAGACCTCTCCTTGCATTGGCTCATAATAAAGATTACTTGAGCAAATTATGGCACCATAAATTGGCTCATCTTCACTATGATGAACTTCCTAAATTGAAGAAATTAGTCTCTAGTATTCCTAATTTTTAGGCTCAACATGATGGAGTATTCCTAGGTTGTGGAAGTTTCAAGAAAACAAGGGGACCATTTCCCTCTAGTAAGAACAAAACTTATGAAATTCTTCATCTCATTCATTTTGATATATGCGGTTTGATTCATGTGCATTTTGTTTGTGGTCATATCTACTACATTACCTTCATTGGTGACTTATCAAGAAAGACATGGATATATTATCTTAAGCGCAAGGATGAAGCCTTCGAAACTTTCAAGGAGTTCAAAGCATTGATCAAAAATCAATCAGGTAAGAGAATCAAAGTCTTCAAGTCCAACAATGGAGGATAATACATTCCAAAGGAATTCATATCATTATACAAGAAAGACATAATAAAAAGGGAAACGATTGTGCCATATACTCTTGAAAAGAGTGGTCTTTTTGAAAGAAAGAATAGATCTATATTAGAAGTTTCCCGTGCTATGCTCCATGATCAAAAGATGCCAAAATTCCTTTACCCCAAAGCTACATCTTCTGCAGTATATGTTCAGACTAGGGTGCCTCATCAAGCCTTGGAAAACAAGACTCCTAAAGAAATATTTACAGGGATCAAGCCTGATATCAACCATTTTTGTGTATTTGGATGCCCAATATATTTTCATGTGCTAAAAGACAAAAGGAACAAACATGAAGCTACTGGAAGAAAAGGTACGTTTTTGGGTTATTGTGAAAATTATAAAGCTTATAGAATTTATATTCCTGGTTAGAGAAAGGTTGAAACTAGTAAGGATGTAACATTTGAGGAAGATGCAACTCTTGGAAAAGCAAGAGATCTTCCTCCTCCCAAGGAAGACATGATGACCAGGATATTATGGATGGTCCAGCTGCACCTGAACTTGATATGGTTGACGATCCTGTTAGCTCCCTATACTAATAGGTTTCATTTTTCATGATTGACTGGGGAAGTGCCAAATATGTTCATCCTTTTTATACTACAAAGGTTCCATATGTTGATCAATCTTCACACTGCATAGTTGGTTAACTTTTGCCACAATTGATGATTAACCAGATAGCTTAATCCTGGCTAGATCATGTTTGAATTTCACTTGTCTAAGAATAGAGAATGGAGATCTGCACAAACCGTTTAAACTTGGCAGGCCAATAGTTAGGCAGAGAAGCAAAGGGTCTCAACAAATTAATCTGAGCCCTGGAAGAAATAAGGGTAGACTTAGATAGGAGTGCAACCAAAAGAAAAGAAAAGAATAATGGTTTTCCAGTTCAAGTGCACCCAATGAGAATGAAGAAAAAATGCTAGGTATACTAGGTTGGGTAGGCAGTTTTGAGGGTACAAAGGCATGGTTTGTGAGCAATTTTCTCTTTAGAATGACTTGCCATCTCATAAAATCATGGGGTACCATGGCAAGGTGGCTACAGATCAAATGAATCATGACTAACTCCCCTCTTCATCTTCCCAAAGAAACATTTACTAACCCTCCCCCCAAAGGGTAAAAAGATCTGCTCATTACCTTTAGCCCCTTTAGCCTACTTCATTTCATGGAAAAACTAAGTAAGAAGATGTTTTACCTAGGCAAAACAAGCCACATTTCTTGTGTAAAAAGTCTTTATTTTATCTTGCCAAAGTTTCCTAAAGCTTCACCATTGGTCATTCTTTCCTCTCCCCTTGGCCTAAGTTTTCACTTTATAAAACTTAGCCTAAGCCATACAAACCCGTCCCCCACAATCATATTAACCTACTAACCTTATTATATAACTCCTATGAATAGCTTCCCCCTCCTTAGTATATAAATACATAGAAAAACCCAAAAAAAAATAATAAGTACCCCCACCCTTGGCTAACTATAGCCATATTTTACATTTTTTTAGGGAGTTATTAGCACACTAGGGGCCAATAGCAACCCTCCACACGCCCATCGGGATTTATATAGCCTTTGGCTAAATAAATAGCCTAAAACCGAAATTTTTGCCCGAAAAACCCACTTTTCCTAAGCCCGCAGATACACAGAAAAACATTACAAAACATAAACATTAACGTGGGTCCGCCATCGTTAAAGACCCGCTAGCTCGATTGCCCGCCAGCCTTCCGATCACTGCTACCAGATCCGACGGTGGTGGACGATTTTGGAAGCCCCAACCTGCCGAAGAATAGCATCTGGGGGATGGGCGGTATTTCCATAGTACCAAGGACGCATGTCAAGCGCTCGGTGTGTTCGGAGCCCCCTCCCCCGAAACCACTTTCCCCCAAAAGCGGTGCGATATTACCGCTTACCACTTGCCCCCTCCCTACTGATGTCATGCTTATGTCACCTGATGACATCATCCACCACGTCATATGCCACATCATATGCCACGACATATGCCATGTCAGCATCCATACCCACTAAACGACAAAAATGACGTCATGCTGACGTCATCCCAAAAAAGAGCCCATAACCCGCCAAAGTAAAAATTTGCAGGTAAAAAGGGTAAATGTGATGTTTTTCACCATTTGCTATTGGTTTTCTCCACGTGCCTGTACATGCAAATTACATCGAAAACACCATCTTCGATCGTCCAAATCCGTCAACCAACAAGCACAGTGCTAAGCTCGGCCCCTTGACCCACCTGGTCACCTGCAAGTCGCCCATTTCACCGGGAACACTGGGATTTACCATCAATTCTCTCCCGACTCTGTTTTCGGTTAGTTTCTCTGTAAAATTAGCACCAACACCCACAATTTAAAGGAGAAAACACTGTATTGCTGCCCAGAAATCCTCCATAAGCCTCTGAGATGCCAAATTCACTGAAAATCCATACAGTCATATGAAATTGAGCTCGTTCGGCCTATAAATTCCCCAAAGAACCTCCCGGGCCATCTTTTGCCCACAATTGAAGTCCACTGTGCCAAAAAAGCCCATTGCTCTTGCTTCTCCACCTGATATCACTCCACAGAACCTAATTCAAGCCAACAAACTAGTTTAGACTATGAAAATCCTGGGGAAATCCTTAAAGTCATCCTCCTGCTCATTTTTTGCCTGCACAGAGCTAGAAGTTCCAATTCTAAAAGCAATACAGCTAAGCCATGGAAGGTCCAGTGGCCTTAAACATCACCCCCCTCAATGCACCCCATAAAGAGTTAGAACATTTGCCCTTGGCTGATAAATATTACCTAATCCAAGACCTTGAAGGTTTCCAAAACCATCTTCATGCAGTCTGTAAGCTCAGAAATAATTACTTGAATCAAGAGAATGTATGTGGTATTTGGGAATCAAACTTGCCTAGATACTACCTCCACTCTGTGAACATCTTCCCTGAGATCATCCACCTTTATTTTGAGAACTATGAGCCAAAAAACAGAGCAGTTAAAAGTCCATCTGGGACTACTCATTTCTATATCACTCTTGACTCTCTCAACCAGATGCTGAACTTTAAACCAACACACCTCCAGTTTCCTCTTACCATGAAGTACTTGCTGGATGAAGGTCCCAAACTCTCCAGCATAGAAATAGCCAGAATTGCCAAAATGTTCATGAGGGCAGATAGCCAACCCCAGCACCCACCTCCTTTTCACTGTGCCTCCTTCATTGAAATGGGTAAGTTAGTGGCTGATATGATATCTTTTGTGTTGGGGTTCAAGACAAGTGAGCACATTGATGAAACCATACTGGTTATGATGTCTATTTTTACCCTAGGGCAGCCCCCTGCTGTCAAGTACAATTATGCCAAGTTTATTACCAATAAGATGCATGACCAATTGTTGAGGCTGGACAGGGAGGGAATATTCAAATATTCTTCCTATATATATCATCTATTTTTATATTTCCAGCCAGATATCTTCCAATTCCCGATTAGAAAATCGGACCACAAAGGGGAGAGGAGGTATGTTATTTTTTGGACCCCAATCTTTCATGATATACGCACCTCTCCCTACTCTTATTGTGAGTTTATTGATCTATTTGTGTACCCTGTCTCTTGCCTCTTGATGAGAAATCCTCCTCCCAGACTGACATATGATATGCAAAGGATACTACAACTCTCCAAGAACTATAGAATAGGTGACTGGTATTTCTACCAGAATCACACTATTCTCAGGATATATGGCTGTGAGCTGTGCCCCTACAGGCTGCCCAGATATGTGCCAATGAGACTCTTTGCCTTGGAATATTTTAGGCAATTCATCAACTCAGATCTGAGCCACTTCCATAGCACAAAGAAAAAGGCCCAATTGAAACTCAGAGACCAATTAAGCCCCTTTGTTATGAACAAGAAAGAGGGATGGAAGGATGCTGATGAGCTATTGGGTCGAACATACAGACTCAAGAGAAGCTTTTGGTGGGTACCCTACGACCCATATGGCTTCATCAATGCAAGAAGGATAAAATATAGGCTAGCATCCTATGAACAATGTCGCATCCCTGACATAGAAAAATATGCCAACCAAGATGAGTGGTTGGAGGGCACCCTAGTTGAAGAGTTAACTGAAGAAGAAAAAATGGAACAAACCATGAAAGATTTGGAAAAAACTCTTGACTTGGAATCTTGTGGGTAGGTGTCTTTCAAAAAGCCACAACCAACTGGGAAGAGCTCATCAACTGCCACAACTGCACAACAGGTTGCTCAGGAAAGGACTACACCAGTAACAGGGACAACAAAGGGCAAGGAGTTGGTAGTGCTAGAACAAGAAGTCATGGAAGAGCAGCCTACTACTTCAAAGGAACACAGCCAAGGGAAAGCCCCTTCATTAAAAACACAAGCACCAGAGGTACCAGCACTGCAGACTCCTCTTCCTGAGGAGAAAAGCAAGAAAAGGGACCGATAAGAGACCACACCTGCAAGTGGGTCAACAGGTTAGCAAGAGGCCAAGAGGCAAAGAGTAGATCCTCCTGAAGAGGACACTGTGGAAGACATTACTGAAAGCCCAAGAGGAGAGAGAGCCATTAGCCAACAGACTTCTACTAGCTCTCACAGACAAGAAGGAGGGAGACATCATGGAATGGAAGTCTCCTCCTCAAGGTCACAAGCAAAGAAACCATCAGACATCAAGCAGTCATTCAAGGAGATTAAGGCTCATAATGAGTCATTAAGAATTCAATTGTATGACCAGTTTCTTAAGATGACACCCTCCAAACAGCATAGACTAATGACAGCCTATGACATGAAGGAGGAAAAAATGATTTTTCAGTCATTTCAAGGCCAAAGTTCAGCAGCCCCAGTCTGCAGCTGACTACATAAGGACCAATCTAGAGGTCCTTTGTAGAGCTATAAAAAGGGTCTCTTTCACCTCTAGTTACCTCACATTAATATGTCAATCTGGGAATGTCTGGCTATTTCAAAGAGTGTCTCAGTCTGAGGCTTAGCACTTGTCAAAGTAATGCTCGTAGTACAGCTGTTTAAAAATACAAAAGTAAATTGATGCAAGTCTACAACCTAACTACTTCAAAAGGCTTAAATCACACAAAACAATGCATTAGTCAAAGGTTCGGTAGCAATAACCCATCCTTTTCGTAACTGATGAGAACAGGTCCGAGGTCTGGGAGCCAGGTAGCAGATGCTGACGCTCACTACAGCCTGAGATCATCCTTAATAAATAGAAACGAAACGACAAGTAAAGAAAATAGCAATGAAATAAAACAACACATCAGTCAAGGGTTCAATAGCAATAACCCATCCCTTTCATAGCTGATGGGAGCAGATCAGAGGTCTGGGAGCTAGGTAGCAGATGCCGATGCTCCCTACAGCATAAGATCGTCCTTAATAAATAAGAAATGGCAAGTAAGGAAAATAGGAAATCAACACTCTTGAAATGGAACAACAATTGAAATAGAACAAAAATTCAAAAATGGAATAGCAACTGAAATGGAACAGCAATTCAGAAATGGAACAACAATTCAGAATGGAACAACAATTGAAATGGAACAACAACTGAAATGGAACAACAATTCAGAAATGGAATAGGAAGTTAGAAATAAGCAGTAACCAAGTTCGTCAAGCTGTAACTCTATTTAATCACACTAGTTCAAACATCAATCCTTTTCTCTCAAAGATGTACACATACTATGGAACAACACTACCTATGGATCCAAGATGAAATAATACTAAGAACCATATAAACACAACGTACTTAATCTGACTCTGTTATCGTTCTAAATAGAAGCATATGATTTCATCTCAAGACAAAACAGTAACATCCAAGGATTCAATAACTATGTGAAATCATACTCTTCAAGATGAATGCTGTAATGCTGAGGCACAATCGCATAAAACTCTGTAATGGAATGACAGTATCCTGTAGAGATTAACACACACTTAAAAAATTGGTAACATGATGCAGCGTCAATACAAGACTTTTGTTTGTAGGAGCATTAAATGAATTGAACATAACAAAGCATGTAATATAAACATTCTTAAAACACAACAGATTACCAGATCACGTCGATAAACAAACCACACAGAAACCACGTGTAATGGTACAAGAGCAAGTGTCCTCCAGGGCCGGGCCCTTAGCCTCCAGGGGTACACCGCTTAAGATTGATCCAGGCTCAAAGATAAAAGAGTAACCAAGTCTGTATTAATGCATGAAGTAGAATTACAGTAACTCCAGTCTTTAACAGAACATAAAGATCATAGTCTTGATCCTTCTTAAAAGAAATTACATGAAAAGTCCTGCCTTATATAAGGATGATGACAGAGATATCTAGAGGCAGAAATAGATAAAATAGCGATCCCTCAGGATCTAATATCCTGAGGGATTCGCAGAATCGTTAATCCTGAGTCACTTCTTTCCTTTTCTGCTCTGAGCTGGTATCTCCGCTTCCTTTCCTGGGTTGGTCCATTTTGATCTGGTTTGCACGCGGTCTCCCATCAAAGGGACAACAATTAGTTCATCTTTGTCTTTTCCTTTGGGATGGCCACTTTCCTTTTTTCCTCCCTCCTGCACATAGGAATGACAATTATCAACATTTTCTATTAATCTCACGTGTTTTGTTATAAATCCTTATTATTGTCTAAGTTTCTAATGCAAAAGGCTTATAAGTTCTAATGAAAATATACTGAAATAACCATCGAAACATACCTTCTTTGATTCTCCACACACCCCCCAGCTTACCCTTTTTCATGGCCTCATGAAAACATTGTAGTTGACATGCAAAGCAGTGAGTGAGTAGGCTGGAGATGGAATCTCGTGTGAGGGCCTACAACCATGATGAAAAACTAAATGATCAAAGAAATGGCCTGTCTGGCCCTCAGGCATCTCATAGAGGGCTTGGTATCCAGGTGCACGATGCGAAATGATTGGACTCCGGAACCTATATCCTAACCAGGATGGCCCTGCCCTCAAAACAATTTCACCATAAAGGGGGAATCGATTATCAGCAAGTTTAAAATTCTCATACTTAAATGGTTCTTTGAGCTGGATGTTCGGATTAGATATTCGATATCGAAATTTAGCTGCTTCAACGACAGGGTCTTTAATAGAGGAAAATTATTCAAGTCCCTGCCGAATGATTGCTTCATGCATGGGTTCTAATGCTTCAATCACTCCTGGAGCTTTCATGAGATTTCTATGTCTCCTCCATAACTGTTCTGGGACCCTGGGCTCAGCTCTTACCCATAGATCTAATCCGTTTTCTTGTCTTTGAAAAGCGTTGTAGGCTTTAAGCCATTTAATTTGATTGACTGCAAATGAGATAAATGCTTGCAATTGAATGTCCCCAACAAAAGGGCCAGGGTTCAGTTCAGTCTCTTTTTCTAGTACAAGGTTATGCAAGTAAAATTCACACAATAACCTTTGCACTTTTACCCCATAATTTTTACAAAAATTTATAAAATCGTCTATAGTGTTAATTTGTATGGGAGCACCTGCTTTAACATCCTTTATTTTCAATTGTAAATACCTTTCCATTAGAAATAGTGCATAGTTCTTGGCAGGGGCTCTACATGCTAGGACGTCATTGTATAGGGAACAGAAGGTATCTATCTTTTTGATAACTACATCTAATCTACGAGTTACCTTTGCAACTTTCTCTTGTTCCCTTCGCCATTTTTCAAAAGCTTGGCTTTCAGATAAGTTGACGTTCCTTAGCTGCTGCTATAGTTCTTCATATTTTTCTTAGGGGATCGTTTGCTCCCTAAGCTTGTCTGCTTCTTGCTGGGCCTGCTTCAAATTTTTGTGAAGGGTTATCGTTTTTGGATCCTTCTTCCATGCAGCCGTGGAGGCCAGGAGCTTTACTTGAACTTTCTTATTACGCTGCTTCGAGTTTAGAACCCTTATTACTCCCGAAGGTGGTGCCTCCGTCTGAACCATCTTATCATCCGTTTCAATTTTAGCATGAACTCTAGCCCATTGCTATTCCTTTTCAATTGGAACAACAGTCTGCTTTTCAACTTCATTTGGAACAACAGTTTGGCTTTTGTCAGGGTTTTGAGCAGTGGGATGGATTCTGGTCCTCCGCCTCTTGCCCTTAAGGGATCTTACTGGTGTGGTCAGACCTTTTCTTCCTGAAGTCCCTTTTACCCTTTGCCTCACCTTTAAAACCCTAATCTGCTGATAAAGATGGACTATTATGTTCAACAATCTCTGCTGTTCCTTTCGTAATTCCCTTATTTCCATCATCTCTTCAGAAGGAATAGCAGGCTGTTCGCTGCGGTTTGGACTGTGGCTAGCTTCTTGATTTTCGCCCTGGGGTGGCTATTCCGGGGTAAGAACCTTACTTGGCTTTGTTATTTCTTGGGTTAATTCTTCTTCTACCCTTATTTCCTCTGGACTTTCTTCTGGTGCCTTCTGATTAGGAACGGGCTGTTCCTGCTCAGCGTTTTCTGATATCTTCTCATTATGAACAGACAAATTTTCTACTTCCGCCTCTTCTGCATGTGATTCCTCGGGTGCATCTTTCTCCTGGGGTTTCTCTACGGCATGGAGGTTTGATGGACTCAGGGGTTGGCCATATTCGCCCATATTGGCCAAAATGTTGGCCAATTCATCTTCCCCTAACGGGTCTTGTAATGGGCAACCTTCCTGCTGTTCCATTCCTTCCTCCTGCTCGGACTGCTCAGCTTATTTTCTCTTGTCTCCTTCCTCTTCAGATTGCTCATCCTTTTCTTCTTCTCTCTCTGCAGATTTCTCTGCCTCCTCTTCTTCTTCTTCTGTTTCTTCCTCTGCAGACTTCTCTTCTTCCTCGTCGTCTTCTTCCTCCGTTTCTGTCTCTGCAGACTGTTCTGCTTCCTCGTCGTTTTCTTCTTCCGTTTTTGTCTCTGTAGCCTGCTCTGCTTCCTCGTTGTCTTCTTCTTTTGTTTCTGCTTCTGCAGACTGCTCGTCTTCGATTTCTATTGCTTGGCTCGTGCCTTCCTTGGGCTTCTCCAGCCCCCCTCGTAGCCATGCGAGCCATGCGATTTTCTGCGTTTTTCTGGTTGTTCGGGTGTGCTGGTGTCATGTTTCCATTTTTCAGATTGTTTTTCAGGTTGCCCTGTTGTGCAAGTGTCCTGCTTCCGTTTTTTTGAACGTTGGGGTGTGCTAGCAACTTGTTTTCATTTTTTCGGGCGTCCAGATGTGGGCGACCCTCCATTGATGATGGTAATTAGTTCTTCCTAGCTGCTCTACCGCTGGGTGAGACTATAGTTAACTATCAACCGAATTAATCTGTGGTGGCTGATGACTGACTCTACGTGCTGTGCTCTTTTCATGCTTCATGCAATGTCATGAAGTAGTGAATTCAAAAATGCAGGTAAATTCACAAAACATTTTTGTTTTAAAACAGCTAGGAGTTTAAGATGTCGTGGTCTTACCATGTCTTTTCTGCCTTCACAGGTGATGTAGCTTTGAATGATTTTTGCTAATTCCGTCCATGGCTCTCCTAGCGTTGCTGGTAGCACCCCCTTTCCTCAAATTGTCAAGCTCTGGCCCTCGTCCTAAAAGATTTCTAAAATCTTCTGCAACCTTTCCTTCTTTATCGTCCATACTGGTCCAGTGGTTGGTAGTCCCGAGACTTCTGCTATTATGTCATCGGTGACTGTTGTTTGTCTTCCTCTTACTGTGGAGTAGTCTTCCTGTAAATTCTGTAAAAATTCAATCGCTACTGTTTCATTGGACTCCTTCAGGCGGTTGAGATAGGTCAACCATTCTGCTTTTATCAAGATTTTCCGGGCTGCAGCCGAGATAGTTAACACTTGCGGTTCTCGATGAACTGACCTTCCTCCCATAGTTTCACTGCAAATTCTCAAAGGAACGACAACTGTTTTTTTGAAGCGTAGAGAAGCTGATGGCATATTACTCATTCAAATTCTAATGCTACGGCGTATGCAGTGGAAATGGCTTCGAACAGCAGCTCATGCAGAAGAAAACAAAAATAGAAAAAGATAATATCGTTGAGCCGTGCTGTGCCCGAGTACACAATTTCTCAAATAACGGACTGACACGTGCTCTAGGGAATGATGAGGTTACCTCCCCCCCCGCAATGTGATAGGCTGTCCCAGCCGTCAAATAAAGGAGCAACGCCTGTTTTACTGCAAGGTCTTTATGGAACAGCGTATGGCAATATGCCATGCTTACAAAAACAGCCTATTACTGAAATCGAGGTATAAAGTTACATCACTTTAATACGTAAGGGGCTGCGGGGATTTGATGGAAGTTCGGGGATAAGACATTTGTCGTAAATAGAGAGTCTCATGCGGTCATTGTCACTAGTTCCGTAATGATTGGTGATAATATATAGTCATGCGTTATATGGTTGGGTAATATTATATAATTAATTACCATGGCATAAGAAACAAGATGATGTAATCTTCTTACCTATTGGTGTAAAAATGCGACTTCAATACCATTAACAGTGCTCTGCTGCCGACAGGTGTCCATAACCTTGGCAGAGTTGTTTATTTCACCCCTGGAACCATAGTTCTTTGTGTATGCTAGGAAGCGTTGTGTAATGTCAAAATGTAGGCCATTATGCTGGCTTGATGACCAGTTAATCATAATGCCATTCACGAGGGAGGAGCGAATAGTGGGCAGGTCGGCTCGTGATGAGACCTCCTGTTCCAAGGGTTATTTGTTTGATATACCTTTTGGACCATTTCCCAGGTGTGGTGGCCACAGTGGGAATGCCACTTCGCTTCTGCCCTGATGATCATGGTAGGCCAGCTCATAATGAGACTTCCTATCCTGCAGTTTGACAATTTAGCAACCATGTTTTGCTTTCCTCTTTTTTCTTCTTGTTTTTAATAAAGAGCCTTTCCTGTTTATACACAAAGGGTGGTTCAACACTCCTTCAGAGTAGGAATGGTGGAAAAAGTCTTAATATCCCAATAGAAAGGTATAGATCCTTTGCTTTTATTGCTGAATGATAATCAGAGAGGATTAAAAAGGAACCATCATGATACAGATAACCAATCAGAACAGAATTAGTAGAACAATGGTAGCAAAAGATGATGAATAAGCATGTCTTTCCCTGCGTCCTTTTACCAATTCAGGGCAGCCCCTTATAAAGATAACGATTTATGATTTACTGATTTCCGTATGCTATGCTTTTGTTTCCATCACATAAGTGCATAGCCGTATTCAAAAAAGACTTGAAAGAACATTAGCAATAAGCATCTTTAATTTAGAATGGCAGAAGGAACAAGCTATTTCACAAGGAGAGAAAAATCATATAAGTAGTGTTCCTTTCGAGGAAGGGCACAACAACAATTCACAAATGTTGTTCGTTTGGAGAAAGGAACAGTAGAAATCAACAGTGTTGTTCCTTTTGAAAAGGAACAACAAAATCAAACAAGTGCCATTCCTTTGAAAAAGGAACAACAGAAATAAAAAAGCGTTGTTCCTTTTGGAAAAGGAACAACAAAAATCAAAAGTGTTGTTCCTTTTGGAAAAGGAACAATAGAAACACACAAGTGTTGTTCCTTTTGAAAAAGGAACAACAAAAACACACAAGTGCTGTTCCTTTTGGAAAAGGAACAACAGAAAGAAAAAAGTGCTGTCCCTTTTGGAAAAGGAACAACAAAACACAAGTGCTATTCCTTTTGAAAAAGGAATAACAAAAACCAAAAAGTGTTGTTCCTTTTGGAAAAGGAACAACAAAAATCAAAAGGTGCTGTAACCTGTTCCTTTTGGAAAAGGAACAACAAAAATCAAAAGTGCTGTTCCTTTTGGAAAAGGAACAACAAAAACACACAAGTTTCGTTCCTTTGGAAAAGGAACAACAGAAACTCACAAGTGCTGTTCCTTTTTGAAAAAGGAACAACAAAACACACAAGTGCTGTTCCTTTTGGAAAAGGAACAACAGAAAACAAAAAGTGTTGTCCCTTTTGGAAAAGGAACAACAAAACACAAGTGCTGTTACTTTTGGAAAAGGAATAGCAAAAACACCAAGTGCTGTTCTTTTTGAAAAAGGAACAACAAAAATCACAAGTGCTATTCTTTTTGGAAAAGGAACAACAAAAATACAAAGTGCTGTTCCTTTTGAAAAAGGAACAGCAAAAATCACAAGTGCTGTTCCTTTTGGAAAATGAACAACAAAAACACAAAGTGTTGTTCCTTTTGAAGAAGGAACAACAAAAATCACAAGTGCTATTCCTTTTGGAAAAGGAACAACAAAAACACAAAGTGCTGTTCCTCTTGAAAAGGAACAACAGAAAACCAAAAGTGTTGTCCCTTTTGAAAAAAAAAGGAACAACAGAAGTAACAAAACATATTGCAAAGATATGTACAAAAATAATTTAAGAAGTTATGTAAAAATTGTAAGGGGAAGTAAATTTCTTAGTGAGTTACAGGTGAGGAAGACTTGTCTTCCTCCCCTAAGATCTCCATATCTGAATCTTGGCATAGCTATTGGCAGAAGGACTCCCGAGTAAGTGGTTTGCGATAAAGACGGATTCGATGGCCATTTGCCTTAAAGGTATATCCAGAACCATCAATAGTAATCAGGGTAAGGGTACCATTGTCATGTACTTTCTGAATTTCATATGGTCCCAGCCAATGAGTCTGGAGTTTCCCGGGGAAGTCCTGAAACCTGGAGTCATATAAAAGAGCTCAGTCTCCTTCGTGGAAGACTCTATTTTTAATGAGAGCATCATGCCATTTAGCTCTTTTCTGCTGTATCAGGGTAGTGTGTTGAAGTGCAGAGAGCATAATTTCATCCAGCTCATTGATCTGTTGTAGTCGATTAGTCTGTACCTCAGTTAAGTCTAAACCAACTTCTTGTGCTGTTCGTGATGTCTGGATTTCAAATTCTATAGGGAAAATAGGTTGTTTTCTGAACATTAGCTGGTAAGGTGAGTTACCAGTGGTGCTTCTCCATGTTTTTCTATGAGCCCACAGTGCTTAAGGAAGTCTGGCAGCCCAATCGCATCTATGTGATGCAACTGTTTTTGTTAGAATTGTTTCTATTATCTTATTGCTGCTTTCTACTTGCCCATTTTCCTGTGGGTGATATGGGGTGGTAATCTTATGCTGGACATGATAGTTGTTGAGTGTTGCAACTATTCTGTTCCCAACAAATTGTGGCCCTCCATCTGTAATTATCTCTCTAGGGAGGCCATAGTGTACAAATAGATGGAGCAGGAACTGTATAACCGATTCTTTTGTAGCTTTGGGCAAGGCCTCTGCTTCAACCCACTTGGTGACGTATTCTGTTGCCACCAAAATGTATGCTTTCTGGTTTGATGGTGGGTTGATTGGTCCCACGAAATCAAGAGCCCAACGCTCAAATGGTTCAATGACTAGCTGTGGTTTCAGAGGCATCTCATCTGACTGACTAGGGCGTCCTGCTCTTTGGCAACTGTCACATGCTTGGACAAATTTCTTTGCATCTTTGAAAATTGTGGGCCAATAATACCCTGTGTGTAACACTTTATGTGCAGTCTTGCGATCAGCAAAATGTCCACAACATGGTTGGTCATGGCATGCTTTCAATATATCAAAAATTTCGTCCTGTCGAACGCATCTCCTTATTTGCATGTCTGCCCTTGTGTGAAACAAATAGCCCCCAATCCAGGAAAATCTGGTACTTCGCTGAACAATCTATTTTCGTTCATTAGGGGTTAGATGCTTTGGTAGCTTACCTACTGCTAGGTAATTGGCAACATCAGCATACTAGGGTGTTTGAACAGCAACAAAAAAGAGATGCTCATATGGAAATTGATCTTCAACTGCTGCTGCATCAACTGGTTTTGGCATTCTTGAGAGGAAATCAGCTACCGAGTTTTCTTTCCCGGGTCAATCCTTGATTGTAATATCAAATTCCTGCAATAAAATCAACCATATAGTTATTCTTCCATTTGTGATAGGCTTGTTTTCTAAATATTTTATAACAGAATAATCTGTGTACAAGATAACACGATATCTAGTAATGTAATGTCTGAATTTATTGACAGCGTGTATAACAGCTAGAAATTCTTTTTCAGTGATAGTATAATTTAATTCAGCATGGGATATATTTTTGCTAATGTAATAAATTGCATATGGTATTCTATCCTCCTCCTGTCCAAGGACTGCTCCAATGGCTATGTCTGAGGCATCAGATGATATATGGAATGGAAAATCCCAATTCGGTCCCCGAAGGACTGGGGCTGTAGATACGAGCTTCTTCAGATCGTTGAAGGCACGTTCACATTTTTTTGTCCAAAGAAAATCAACGTTACCAGTTAGTGCATACAATGGTGCAGCAATACGTGAATAATGTTCTATAAATCTTCTGTAGTAACCAGAGAATCCAAGAAAGCTACGTACCTCTGTTTGAGTAGTAGGAGTAGGAATAAGCAAAAGTATCTGGATTTTGGCTAGGTCCACTTGAATGCCAGCTGCTGAAATATAGTGTCCTAAAATAAGTCCTTCCGTCATCATCATGTACAATTTTCATGGCTTAAACAAAGCTTGGTAGCTATTCAACGTTGTAGGACTTTTTTTAGTGTGTCTAATGCTGGATCAAACTCATCTCCATATGGAGTAAAGTTGTCCATATATAATTCCAGTCCTTCATTTATTAGATCTGCAAAAATGCTAAGGATAGCCCTTTGGAATGTGGCAGGGGCATTACATAAGCCAAAAGGTAAAACTCGGTAGGCGAATGTTCCCCAAGGAAAAGTAAAAGTAGTTTTGTCCTGATCTTCAGGGGAAATCTGTATTTTGTTATACCCACTGAAGCCATCGAGGAAATAAAAGAATTTCTTCCCTGCCAAAGTGTCCAATACTTGGTCGATGAATGGGAGAGGAAAGTGATCTTTTTGCATTTCTTTATTTAACTCCCTGTAGTCCACGCAGATTCTCCACTTCCCATTCTTTTTTGGTACCACCACAAGCGAGGAGACCCATTTACTATCAGAGATAGGGTAGATGAAGTTAACATCTAAAAGTTTTTGAAGCTCGCTTTTACTACTTCTTTTAGATGAGGATTTAGTCTTCCCTGAGGCTGCCTAACAGGTCTTGCATCATTTTCTATGTAGATGTGGTGTGTACATAATTGAGGGTCAATTCTTTTCATATCAGGGTAATCCCATGCAAATGCTTCTTTATGTTTCCTTAAGATATGGATGAGCTTTGTTTCTTGTTCGGGTGCAAGGTTGGCATTAATGTTTAAGGTTTTTCCAGGTTCAATTTCCACAATTTTACTATGTGCAACTGAAGTGATAGGGATTGTGTGATCATGTGTATCTTTCAGAGGTTCCTCTTCTACTTCATTATCAAATGCTGCTTTTATCATATGACACTAGGTACGAGATGTGAGTTTAGTTTGACTAATGAAATTACTGATGGCATCATCTTCTGTTTGGTCTTTGAACTCAAGTGCTTCTTGTATAGTTAATGGAGATCTAATGTTATCAGTAAGATATGATATAGGGTTCCTATTAGTTTTAACTATTGTGATGATTGGCTGCGCTGGGGGATATAGTACTAAATTCTTGATATCCGCCCCCTTGGTTATGATCATGTTCCCTTGCCGACAACTGATATAGGCATCAACGGTAGCGAGCCAAGGTCTTCCTAAGATCAATGGATGTCCATCAAGTCAGGTTTTAGGATTTATTATCAGAAAATCAGTTGGGTATTCCCAGGAGTCAACCGAGACCATGACATCATGTAGTATGCTTTCTGGCCTAACCACAGATCGATCATCCAATTCTAGCAGAGTGGAGGTGGGTTCTGCAGATGTAATGCCTAGCTTTTGGCAAGTAGCGGTTGTCAATATATTGATTGCAACTCCAAGATCAACTAAGGCATTGGGCAAGGTTTGACCATAAATTTGAACATTTACTATTGGGTTTCGTGGGTCTTCATACTTAATGGGTGTTTCCTTTCCTGATAATAGGTCAGATAAAGTGTTGACTACTTGAACTCTTGGATTATCTATTATATTCCTCCTTGGTATTTTTATGCACAATTCTTTAATAGTTTTTGCGTATATAGGGATGTCTTGAATGGCCTGAAGGAATGGAATTTTTATGTACAAATTTTGTAATTCTCCCAAAATGTCGAAATTAGGTTGTTGTATGGGTCGAGGTATGACTAATCGTTCTGGGAACAGAGGAGAGGATGTGGTTGCTTGATTATGAGTTTGTTGTCTATTCACATCCTCCTCTTGTGATAGATGTTCTCTAGGTAACTGATCTTCAATCTGAACTGTTTTATTTCCCTCAGTTTGGATAATATGCCCAGATCTTAGCTGAAGATCATTGCACTCCCTCAGATCGGGTCCTTCTTCTGGTGTTTCTAAAATTTGGAGAGCTTGGACCAGTCTGTTATTTGGATTGGGATTGGGCTAGGCTGGGAGTTGGGGTCTCAGATTAGATTGGGGATTTTGCTGTAAAGCTGGCAGCGTAGGTTGAGGGAAAGGAATATTTCCTACTGGCTGCTATGTTGGTCTATGCCAGTTAGTCTGCCAGACTGAACCTTGTGAAGTGGGGAGAGTCCATTGTGGTGGGTATGGGTTTTTTTGCCAGTATGGTGGGGGATAAGGAGGGTTCGAACAACCAGATTGGCTTGTCTGATTTAGCCACGGGTTCGCAGAAGGATATGACTGTGATGACCAGTTTGGAAATGGGGGTTGAAACTGACTTTGCCATGTATTATACTGTTGAGTATTGTACCGTGGATACTGAAAAGGAGGAGCTGGGTCTGAAAACATACCAGTTTTTCGCGACTGCCACTGGCGGCGCTGGTTGAGTAAATATACTGCTTCTAGTTCTTCTTCTGCCTCCTTATATACTGCTTTCAATCTAGGTAATGAGGGACAACTTTCTGTAGAGTGATCCCTTGTACAGATGGTGCATGTCTAGACTGTATCTAGTGGACACTCCTTATGGCTATGCTTCTTCCTGCATCTGGGGCAGAAGATTGCCAAATTCTGTTCTACCTCCATTTGCTTCTGCTTGGCCTGCAAAACGTCCAATTGTGTAGTCAGTGTTCCTAGTATATCAGTTTTAAAATTTTCAAATAAATTTCCAATTTCCACATGCGTTACTCCTTCTGATGGGATTTTGTTTTCTCTTGTAAACCGATCATGTTCTGCTGGTTTAATTCGTGTACTGCCTCTCGAACTCCTGATGCATAAATCAATTATGTCAGAAAAACTTTCCTGATAAATATCCCCTTTCCCCATAATGTTTAATGTTTCAATCCATTGCTCCTTCATGCCCCTTATTAATGCTGTTTTCAACATGTTATCAGGCAAAGGTAGTGATGCATAGGGAGATCTTTGTAGATTATACTGGAAACGTTCCACATATTCTTCTAATGTTTCATTTGGTCTCGCTATCATTTGAAATATTTCATCTTTTAGTTCTCTAGAATAGGAATCAATTATGAAAAATGATGTTTGGGATATTGTACCTAGACCAAAAGGGAAGTCTACTGTGACTTCAGAATGGTTGTTTAAAATCAAGCATGGAAGTCATGGTAGCATTGAGAAATATAAAGCAATATTCGTGGCTCGTGGATTCTCTCAGAAAGAGGGAGAAGATTAGGATGACATATTTTCTCTAGTAGCTCGATATACAACCATCCACTTTATAGTTTCCCTTGCTGCAAGTTATGGATGGACTCTTCATTAGATTGATGTAAAGACCACCTTCCTCTATGGCATGTTACAGGAAGAGGTATATGTTGAAAAACCACAAGGATTTGAAGTGGAAGACCGTAAAATACATGTGTGTAGGTTGAAGAAGGCATTGTATGTTTGAAGCAAGCTCCTCGAGCTTGGTATGTGCATATTGATAGCTACTTAATAAAGCTGGGATTCACTAGAAGCAATGCCGATCCCAACCTCTACTTCAAGGTAATTCAAGGTATGCTAATGATTTTGTTTTTGTCTATTTATGATCTATTTTTGATAGCAAGTGAGCCTATGATGATCGAATGTAAGAGGAAGCTAGCCTCTAAGTTTGAAATGAAAGACCCTAGTCTTATGCACTACTTTTTGGGCCTTGAAGTGTGGCAAAATTCTGGTGAAAATTTTCTTTTGCAAGGGAAGTACATTGTTAAGCTACTGGAAATATTTGGAATGACTGAATGTAAATCCATGGTCACTCCTATGGAAATAAATTTCAAGAAATTATGTGGAGATATTGCAGGACCAGACTTAGAAAATCTATCTTAGTATAGACAACTGATTGGGGCTCTGATGTTCCTTGTGAACACCCGTCCAAATATATAAGATGTAGTAAACACTCTAAGTCAATTTATGATTGAGCCCCAACACTCACATTGGATAACTCCCAGACAAATATTGAGATAATTACATGGGTAAATTACACTTGGCTTGAGATATTCTGCAGGAAATGTTCAACTTCATGGATACACCGATCTTGATTGGGTCGTACATACTTTCGACATGAAAATTACATCTGGATGTTTTTTCTAGCCTTGGATTTGCTGGGATATCTTGGATAAGGAGGAAACAAAAGTCTATAGCATTGAGAACGCCCAAAGCATAATATATTACCGCTAGCATGGATAGTTACAAGGTAGTATGGTTAAGAAAGCTCTTTGGAGAGCTGTTTGAGAATGTCCTAGACACCATAGTAATATTCTGTGACAACAATAGGGGGATCTGTTTGGTAGAAAATCCTATGTTCCATGACAAGTCCAAGAATATTGAAATTTTATATCACTTCATTCGATATATGGTGCAGAGTGCAGCTGTCAAGCTCCAACACATATCAACAGATGATCAAATTGCAGATATTCTCACTCAGGAATTACCAAAGAAAAATTTATTGTTCTTCAGAGAACAACTTGAACTAATGGATGTAGCCCCTCCAGATAAGGGGCAACTCTAATCGAGGACACTAAGCATGCTCTTCCTACCTTGCTTGAGCTCACAGGGTGAGGAATTGAGATACATAGTTCCTCGGGTTGAGGGATCTCTAGATAATAGGGAGGGACCCTATCTGTTACCCAAGGTTGAAGAATGTTGCTCCCCTATCTTTATAGGGTTAGAGAATTCTTCTCACCTCTTGGTCTTTGCAGAGTATACCCCAGTTGGCATAATACCTTGAAGCAGGCCAGCTTGACACGAATAACACTCCTTATTTTGGCCAACAGGTTGAGAGTGTACTTGGGGTGTACAACCCAAGTTGATTATGATGCAGGTGTTCTACCATTGATGGGAAAATCAATAGGAAATAGGATGGGTTCAGATAACTCGATATGATTCTGGGTTGAGAGTAAGATCCCTGATGAGATTTCAGTGTTGAGGGTATACTCCCCTATGAGGAGAGTTATCCTATTTCTTGGTATGGGTGGAAGCTATTTCTCCCTAACATGGTTCTAGGTTTATATGTTATCCCTGATGATGTACTCTCCAATGATGATTGATGATGATACTCCGGGTAGCAGCCCGATAACATATTTTCTAGATAATAGCTTGGTGGATAGAGGGTGGTAGATTAAGCTCCCCTCCGGTAGCAAATTATTTTTCTTGTAGATCAGAGAAAGCCTTAGTAGTTAGAGTTGAGCAGAGATAATCAAGCATGATGACAACTTGACAATATAATATAAAGATAAGGGCAAGTGAAATTCTCCCTAATTGAGAGGGAGTGTTAATTTTTGTAATTGCGATAAAATTCCACATTGGACAACTTAGATTACCAAGATGATGCTTTCATTAAATTCTTCTTTTCAAGAGGATAAAAATGGACCTAAATATCACTTGATTCGGTTAAGCAGAACTTAAGTTTTAAATTATTTTATTAATTCATTCATTGTGAAATGGGTCGGACCTAAACACTTGGGTAATTGCTTGGGTCAGTCTTAATCCCAAGTAAACCCTCAAGACAACCTATAAAAGGAAGCGAACTGAACCTCATTTTGACACACTCAAGTTATGTTTTAACTCTTCTACTTTGTCTTGGCTCACATAGGTTCATCGATTGAAGTCTTCATTGGGTCCGAGCTCATAGGAAAAGGTTCACCCTGAGTTAGGGTATTCTAGATCTTAGTTGATGGCACAGATCTAAGATTTTTCATCCATACTCACTGGCACATCATGGGTAAGAGAGATAATTTGGCTCTTTGGTCACTAGGAGGAAGTTCAGAGAGAGCAACTTTTCCTTCAGAAGGTTTTGGTCTCTGGTTGCTGGCTTCAAGTAGCCCAACGAACAAATTTTCTTTGTCGATCACATAGATAACACTGCATGATTGTGAATTTGCCTTGATTGGTCGCTCGGAAAACCCGAAAAGGGAGTGAATTTGGGTATTTACTGTTCAGATACATAGTCGTAGGTATAAAGACCTCTTGGGAGTGACTTTGCTGTTACAAATGCCTGGATATTGTCTTTGTGAGTGTGACTTTAAAGTTTTCAGTCACACACAAATAGTGTTGATGATAATGACCCAGTTCAGATCCGAGGTTTTTGCATCTCGACATTAGTGATCTGTGGATTTGGGTTTCTCTTTTGTAGATTGGTAGATATGAGTATCTCTTCTGTTATAATAGATATGTAGATTTGTGGATTTGGTTTATTGTTACCTGCTATTGATTACATGTATTGGGATCATTGTGCTCACTTCTGTAACTTTTTATGACAATCTACTAAAGAAGAATAAGATTTGAAAGGGTTTCCCTTCTTCTCTATCATTGTTCCTATTGTTCATTCTTCAGTTATGTTTATGATTGATTCTACTGATAATAATTGGATGCATTGTTAATAAAAAGGACAAATTGGCCTAAAGTAACTGATACAATATTGAACAATAATAAAATTTAACAACATATATACCATTTAAACTTTTAACCACATGCGCAATACGATTTCATTTATGGAATATGGTTTTTGACCATTTGAATGTTTTATATGAATTTCAACTGGGTTTTAATGTGGTTATACCAACCATATAACACATTCAAAATTTGCCACAAATTCGTTGACCACCAATGTTATATATTTGGTTTTTATATGATTAAAATAACCATTTTTTAATATATGTGATTTTTTTTGTTTTATTATATTTTCAAATAGTTTTGTTTTTTATGGAAAATTTTTAGTATTGTTTTTTTGTATTTTCTGTAGGCAAGGAGCCAATGATGGAGTGCCATGTGTCATTGGATAATTGGCCAGTTAGTCGCCACACATTCTTTATAGGTCCCACTATCCTACTTTAACTTGTAAACTTTTAACTTCAATAACCTGGTCATACAAACTTAGATTTGAGTGGCGTTCATGCCATTGGAATCATAATGACGAGCTCTACAACTTGGTGATATTTCCATTGAAGTTTGAGGATGTTGATTTTTGAGACTTTCCGGAGCCACCTAGATCAACTATGATTACTGAAATGTTTATGAAATGATTAATAAACTTATAATGAAATATGGGGAATCAATAGAGTATTTTTCTAATATATTTCTTCACCTATGTTATGAGTTTCCTCAATAAGACGTAGATTAGGTTTTCTTCAATAACATTTTTCAGCGTGTGGTTCAAATTTCCTTGAAACAATCTTAATCTGAATCCTTAGTTGATTGGGCTCTCCCAACTTATTTTGATTGTAAGACACCTCAAATTCCTGATGAGGAACCTGCTTCCCCTTTTGTCCCTATTATTCCTCCCTTTTCATTTCCAAACAAGGTAGTCTCTATTGTTATCATTGAAGTTGGGGAATCCAAAAATCAAATTGATGATCCATTTATCCCATCCATATTTTATCTTCATGGTAAAAAATGTACAGAGAAAAAATGGAATTTCCTAATCAGTACAATCATTGCTAAGGTGAGGACTAGTCCCTTGATTCCCCCAAATCACATCAATGTACATAACCAAAATCTTGAATCTAACATCATTAAAGTGTTGTTTCTTCAAGGGACACTTGTCATCCTCTATTATCTAAATATAATGACCATTTGTACCATAATATACGTGATTGATATGCTCCACCAACTATTTCTTTGGATACTTTTTATTTTCAATTTGTTGGTCCAAATGGTGATTCGGTATAAGGTGGTCACATTTCATAGGTAGTGGAGAAGAATGGTGAAGATACTTTTGATCTCTCTTCCCTCTTTCAAAGTCCCCTATGTCAGGATGACATTCCTTCATTCTTGGTTGATTTAGAATCTTGTGATCTCGACAGTTGGTCAAATGAAATCAATATGTTTAATCAATCTAAAGCCTTGGGAAACCATCATCTTGATAGAAAAGATCTCACTAGCATACATGTTCACGAATTCCCATGTATATCAGCCAATATTTTAATTTCTCAAGATCTTCTTATAGAAACTTCTTCTTCAGCTCACTATCCTTCATGTCTCACTGCTTGTAATGAGTTAACTTGTGATGAAAATATTCCATGCTCTTCGAATTCACAATCCAATGAGAAAAAATTTGAATTCACATGAGGTAGTGAGGTCATCCATGATGAAGAAGAAGAAAAGAAATCATCGAACATCCATGCCAATATTTAGAATCTCCAGTCTTGCGTAAGGATACTTCTTTAGTTCAGGTTGCTAATGGAACTTCTCTTATTTACACATCCTCAAAGACACAATCAAAAGAATCTTATGACTTGAGTAATTTGTTTGTTGAAATTGTAAAATATGATCAAACCAATGATTTAAATGGATACCATCTTTGATAATAGTGATATTGTTGAAATGATTGGTAGTAGTTGTCCACATGTGATTCATGATTTGAATCAACTCTCAAAATGTTATTTTTCAGCTTTCCAAAGTTCTAGGACTTGTCAGGGAGTCTAGGAACTTCAACTCTCATTGATGGTTATGTGAGGTTATAACAATCTTAATGAGGTCTCTGCACTAGGTCAGATCTAGATTTTGTCACAAAACTCGTTTCTTTGTATTTTTTCATTGGATGAAAACTCATTCTTGATAGATTTTGGGTTTTTTTGAGACAAATTTTCTAATTTTCAAGTTTGGATTTCTGATTGGATAAAATACTATGTTATAGTTAATTCATCTTCATCTAAAACTCTTTCTTTGAACTCGGGATTGAAATGTACATATTTCTTGGATGCACTGAGATTTGAAGTTAATCACCCTGATTCTTATAACAAAGATTATCAATGTCCGAAAGCTTCATATCTATCAGATACCTATGTGAATGATCAATTCCTAGTCTTTCTTGTGAATATTGTGATGGTAATCATTTTTGTTCTGGCACAAGATATCCTCTTGAGTGTTGGTGAATGTTTGAGTTATTTGGTGAATCAAATTTCTCATCTTGATGGATTACTTTCCTAAGTTGATACAAAGGATGAATCTGATTCAACACATGGTGACTTGTTGTATCCTGACTGACTTCCTATATTTGTTATACTAGTATTCATTTTTAATTCTTTTGATTTTCATGATGCTGGTTTAGATTGTAATAAGATATAAGATAGTGGTTTTTTTATTCAACATGTGAGGAAAATGATTTTATTGTTCAAATAATTTGTGTAACTACTCAAATCAATCTATCTCTATGTTCGAATAAAAAAGAATATTATGCGTTAACCAACCCATATAATCATGCATTGGCCTTAACACCTCCGTTTCAATTAATCATTTTTCTCACTGGAGTATTTGATAATAATTGTTTTACATTTGTTGATCCCATCAAGGCCATAAATTATTATTCTTCATCATTTCACTGTTGAGATACTCGTCAAATAGTTGAGGCACTTTAGCCTTTGCTAATGGCCATGTCAGCTCCCCACGATCTTGACACGACTTCTGAACATGATCAGTTCAAATTTGTCTCACAATATTATCTTTTTAATTTGAATGGGTTACTGGAAGGTTCATCTTCTTAATAATGTTAGAGTTTTCAAGAGGTTCATTTTGAATTCCATGATCAAATCTACGATTGGTTGGAAATGTCTTACTTAGCAAGCCCTGCCACTAATACTTGACGACTTCTCTACACACTTTTCTCAATTCTTCTGGGACATGATTAAACTTGATTTATGTAGGATGGTGGGATACTTGTTAAAAAAAATAGTATTGGAGGAGGAGTGAATACCTCTTTTATAGCTCTAATCCCAAAATAATCTAATACACCTCCTTTCTCCCACTTCCAAATGATTTCCCTTTCTAATGTTTCTTGCAATATAATTTCCAAAATAATTGTTGGAAGACTCAAGAAAATAATCCTAATTATTATCTCTAAAAACCAAGGTGGTTTCATTCCTTAGAGGGAAATTTTAGATAACATAGTCTTGTCTAAGAAGAGATCGACTCTAACCAACAAAGAGGAGACAAGGGAATGATAATCAATTTGGATATGGAAAATTGCTTTGACCGCATTAGGCATAATTTTCTCTTTAAAGTAATGGAAAAAATTGGATTTGATAGGAAATTTATATAGTGGATCACCTTGTATATTTGTTCTCCATGGATATCTTCATTGGTGAATGGAAGGGTTGCAGGGTTCTTTAAAGCATCCAAGGGGCTTCGAAAAGGATACCCATTATTCCCGTTTTTGTACATAATAATGGCTGACACCCTTAGTCATAGGTTGGAACATGAAATAACGATGGAATTTACTCTAGGATAATATTTGTATGAGGTTTTAGAAGTATTAACCACTCATAATTTGTATATGACATGTTCCTCTTGCATGGTGCATCAACAGTCATAGCTAGAAGATTTAAGGTGGTTCTAGAAAATTTCCTTTTGGCACCTGGAGGGAAAACGAAGTTAGGAAAGTCCTGAATTTATTCTTGGAACATATTAATAGGAAATCAGAGATAAATCAATGGTACCTTTGGATTCTAGTTAGTAGAAACCTAGAGAAAATTCAAGCATTTGAGAATCCCTATTTGCTTGAAATCCCACTCATCACAAGCATGAGTGTGAGTTCTATCCAAATTGAAATTCAAATATGAGGTATGGGGGGTAAGATGGCTCAATTTGGTTAGTCGTATCATTCTAATAAAGGCATTCCTCTCTGCCCTTCCTCGATACTAATTTTCAACACTCCTGATGCCTCAAAACATCTTGAATCAGTTGGCCAAAGAAATACAACGGTTTCTATTCGAAGGAGGTAAGTCAAGCACAATAAAGTTTCACTTGATTAAATGGGCCATGGTCAGAATCCCTAAAGTTCATTGTGGAATATCCATCAGAGATCCCATTCTTATGAATAAAGCAATTGGAGCAAAGTTGGTATGGCGATTTCCAGCGTAGGGAGAGGACTGGTGGAAAATCATCTAAAGAGAAAAATACTTACTTCATGAAAGAGAAAGAAGCATTAGCCAAATCTAGACCACTTACAATGGATCAATGATCTAGAAACTCATTATGACAGTGGCCCTCATCATCAGTAAAAGTATCTACTAGATTCTTAGGAATGGAGAAAAAAATCCAGTTTGGACTGGCAGTAGAGAAATTTTGAGGTCTAAAATGGGCCTAAAAACAAAAATGTACATCCAAAATAAACTTTATAAGAAACAATAGGATTCAAGATGATGATGTCAACTGTGGAGGATGATTCACCATTTTTGGAGTAAAAAATTAAAAAAATAAAAAAAATAAAAAAAACTACTTTTTCAACTCATATTTTCAACTTATCTCCCTATGGTGTTAGTAAAATTTAAATCAGAAATGATTCATTAGATGTTGAATTTAATTCCTCATCCAAGGAGTACCCATGTTGCATACTTTCGATGGCACTTGCTACACAAAAAATTAGAAATACATGAAAATCATGATTGCAATCATGTTTTCTCATGCATTTCTCATTTTTCGTGTAGCAAGGTCCATCAAAAGTATGCAACTTGGGTAATCCTTGGATGAGGAATTAACATTTTCATCCAACAACTTATCTCGCTCAAAATTTGAGTAAAACCGTAGGGATATAAGATGAAATATGAGTTGAAAAAGTAATTTTTTATTTTTTTCTCTCTAAAATTTGATGATGTAATCTAACCTTATTTTATTATTTCCACAATTTTTTTTACAATATTCCTTAGGAGGCTCATTTTAGACCTCAAAATTTATCTAAAGCTAAATAATGGATAAACCACCACTGGAAGGCTTTCTAGAACTATTTCCGCTAAGAGAACTACTTTATAGTAAAGGGGATCCTCATTGGTGGAAATTTCATTATGGGATGAAGGAGGTTAGTGGTTTGGATGAAATTTTAGAAAAAAATCCGTGATGTGCCCCACAGAGTCATTAGGAGGAAGATCAACGGGGTTGGAAAACATCCTCCTATTATTTCAAAGAAGGATATGAAGATTTTGTGTTCTCTACTGAGCTACCTCCAAAATATTATTTATGGAAATATTATGGCATACAAACACAAAGCCAAAAGTTAATACATTTTGTTGGTTGTTAATGCAAACACAATTTTTGAAAGCTGGGATAATTTGGAAGAGAGGAATACAAGGACCTTCATGATGCCCATTGTGTAAATTGCATGAAGAATTTATACTACACATTTTTTTGTATTTCCCATATTCTAAGATGGTATGAGAAGACACCCTCTACTCATTATATAGTAGAATCCATTGGCCCATTGACCTCCTCATGTTTTTTCGTCTTGGTCTAAATTTTATAGCTCAATGCTCTTAGGTAAGCCTCTATTTAAATGGTTTTGGGAATGCCTCCCAAATATTTTATGTTGGAAAATTTGGTTATCAAGGAATTATTCCATTTTAAAAAACCATAACCAAATTCCTAGATCAATGACCATGAAAGACTTAAATATGTGTGCAGAATTTGGGAGACATAACCTTGGAAAACCAGATCAAAATTTGGATCCCTTGGAACAAGAATGGTTTCCAAGCTAGTGCATCTGAAGGAACAAGGTACAACAACTAAAGGTAAATCCAAAAGTGTTGATATCTGTTGGAATTTACGATTCAAAGGTTAAGAACAGTAAGAGTAGAATATGAAGGAAGGAAATTGGACACTGCACCTTGATGGAGCTTCAAAGAAGAATCCAAGGGTGGTAGGAGGGGGGAAGGGTTTTGTATAGCCCCAAAGGAAATGTTGTTAAAATATATGCACGGGATTGGGAAAATGACTAACAACCAGAAAAAAAATGCATGGTTCACTTCAAGTTCTACTATTGGCCAAAACTACCCAAGTTACAAACATTAACGTTTTGGGGGACTAACTCATCATCTTACAACACCTTGCAAAGGAACCATGCCATGAGACAAACAACTAGAGAATATTTTGAAGCAAATCAAGGGAACTTTGGAAACTATTCCTCAAAAAAATTACTTCTACATTCTTTGAAGCCAAAATTCGAAAGCTGATAGGTGTGAAAATCTAGTGAGTCAAATCCATGCAAGGAAATTAGACATAAATGGAGATTTAGGGTGGTAGAGCTCCCTTAATATCAAAGTCACAATTAAGGACTATGAAAGACCCCATGGCTTCTATAAAATTTTTAAAGCATTACAAGGCCCATGAATATCATACTAAGGTTGGTAAAGAGCGTTTTAATAAAAAATGGGAAGGGGGCCTAGCAAATGTTGTGGCACCCCAAGTAGGCTCACAACATGTAGATGATATTATTTGAAAATATTCACAAAGAAAAGGTTAAGCTCGATAACTAAAATATAGTCTTGGTACAATACATCCACCTTCTATGTTGATGGAGCTCAGAGGTTTAGTAATTATGATTAGTTTTGTTACGATAATGCTGGATATATGCTGGATTCTGGGAATGAAGCAATATTTACTATTGGAAAAATACCACAAGACATGATGGCTTGCTAGTTTGACTCTCTACTTGGGAATAAATCGACACATCAGAAGGACATTATTGGTTCCATGGTGCAATCACCAACTTGGTGTGCCCTCTCCTTCAAATGTGAATTTTAAGACTAGTAATTGCTGGTTTTGGTAGGTGGTTAAGGAGAGTTTGGCCTCTGGTAAATTGTTATTAGGTGGATGGATATTTTCCATTTTTTTCTGGGCTATGTTTTAGAAGGAAAGTTCTAGTACACAATTCGGTGATGACATAGCTATGAGTTAGGATTACAAAAATCAATGTTGGCCTGAAAAATAATAATTTCTTTTGTAGGTTAGAGGAATTTGGGTGTGACATTATCTGGTGGCTTCAAAAACCAAAGAAGAAACTTTGATATCAAATTTTTTAGCTACAACACTGGATAATCGCGTGGGAGTTGTATTGCTAGACATCTACACTGCTAATTTATGCAGGTCCTTTGTCTCCGAGCCGAGAATCTCTAAGTACACCATGCTGGCCCTGAAGAAAGGTAACTATGGGCACTAAGATTCATGGTGAGAAATCATTGTGGGTGTCCTATATTTCTATACAAACCATACCTAGAGGGGGGAGTACTTGTTGGAAATTATGAGAATTAGGAGTGATAATTTCACTATGGGGAAAGGTCATGTAGACATTGGGGGCACTAGCAATTGTGCCTAGTATACTAGACGTAGTTGCAAAGACAAGGTTACCAAACTAATGAAAAACCTAGATTTATTTCAACTCAATTTGATCGTGATGAAACTAAAGCCCAAGGATCACATGATGAAAATAGTGAAAGAGATGGAGAAAGCTCAATCCTTCACAAAAACAATGGCTAGGCAGGAGGAAAAAACATAGGCACTTCATCGACATATCGTGGAACTGCAAGAACAAGTTCAAATGTTGACTTCCAGTTTAAGTGACTGTGGAAATAAGAATTGGAGGTAGGAAGGCCAATATCCATATCTTAACAAGTCACTTATGGAGGAAGAAAATAACCTCAATTGAAGTATGTATGGTTGTAAATTTTATTTTTTGTTAGAAAATTTCTATAGATTGTATATCTCCAATAATGTATTGAAGTTTGAGGAAATATGTAGCCCTTTAGAACTGTTCACATAAAATATTAGGCATCGAGGCATGAAGGATGAAAGCGAAAATGTAAAATATCCTGAGTATTTTTTGTGGCCAAGAACAAATTTAATAGAATTTATACTCATTCTTGTTATAAAGAAATTAATTAAAAAACAATCTACACACCAAAAACTAAACCTTTAATTTAAAAACAGAAAAAGAATTAGAGAATAATAGTGAATCTAAAAATATTTAAATAGAGAATTTAAATTAAATATTTAAACATTTTTAAATTAACAATTAAAATTAAAATGTAATTAATTATTGAAATTAAAGAGAAAACTAAATAAGTTCTAACAAACATGGGAAAACAAAAATGTGACTAACCAAAGAGAGGATATTAGAGAAATTTTGAAGTAAAAAATGGGCTTAAAAACAAAAATGTAAAACCAAAATCAACTTTATAAGAACCAATAGGATCAAAGGTGATGATGTGAACCATGGGGGATGATTCACCATTTTGGAGTAAAAAATTAAAATGATAAAAAAAAAAAAAAAACTACTTTTTCAACTTATCTCCCTATGTTTCACTCAAATTTCGAGTGGGAGCACTTGTTGGATGCAAAATGTAATTCCTCATCCAAGGAGTACCCATGTTTGACACTTTTTATGGACAATACTATATGAAAAATGAGAAATACATGAAACCGTGATTGCAATCACATTTTTCATGTATTTCTCATTTTTCGCGTAGCAGGGTGCATCGAAAGTATGCAACATGGGTACTCAGATGAGGAATTTAATTATGCATCCAACGAGTGCTCCCTCTTGAAATTTGAGTAAAAGTGCAGAGAGATAAGTTGAGAATACTAGTTGAAAGAGAAGTTTTTTCATTTTTTCCCTCTAAAATTTGATGATGTACTCAAATATGGTTTTATTATTTCCACTATTATTTTATATTATTCCTAAGCAGGCCCATTTTAGACTTCAAAATTTCTCTAATTATTAATGGGATAGGTGATGAATAGCAAATTTCAAGACTGGATTAACCTGTCACCATCTTCCTTATTGAAATTATTCTTCTTGAATGATTCGAGGATTATGATAAGGAATAGATGCTAATATGTTAGCTTGATCAAAATAGTTAATATGTTGAGTTTAGAATGAATGGTTGGAAATGGATGACTTAGATATGTATTTATGGATGGTATCTTTTGATATCCCCTAGCTTGATATTTTATGTAATTAAATGTGCACATGTGTGTTTCTGGTTTAATGTCTTAGTTTGAAAGACAATTGAAAATTTTAATTATTAGTAATTTATTACTGATAATAATTGATTGTAAATTTGTAATTATGATTATTTAATTTTGTAAATAAAGAGAATATGGAAAATTAGTTTTTGAGAACAAATGGTCAAAAGAGCTAAGGCTACAAATTATTGTGGAATATTTACTACCCATCAATAAGTTCTAGGCATCTAATATGGATGATTAGATTTAATGGAGGAATTATGATATTTTCCAATTAGTTGTTTCCCTAAAATATAGGGAGTTGTCTTCATAAGTGGGAAACATAAGATCACTAATGATATGATAACTACATGCCACATGTTGGTGAGGTGGAGGTAGTTCTTAACCACCAAAAGAGTGGTTATAGCAGAAGATACTGAAGACAAGCAATATATAGAGACAAAGAAATTGTAGGCCTAGTATGCTCGGGGGGACATTGGCTATTTTTCTGTGTCAATTTTTGGAGGAGCGATGTACTTAACTATTAATTTTCCATAAACACTATTTCAAGTTGATATCTCTAACTATTGTATTTATTTTCTTGTCAAGAGAATGTAAATTGTTTATGTGTTATATCTAGTTTTTACATAGTGGAAAAAAAGGGAAAAAGAAAATTGATTTTTATTTGGAGTTTTAAAATGATATATTTCATTTATTTACTTTGTACAATGTAAATTAAACAGTAAGTATGATTTGGAAGAAGGAAAAGAAAACTATCTATATTTTAAGGAAAACATATATAGAAAAATGAAAGAACAAAAATAAACAACTCGAGCTATAGAGTATTATTTCATAGAGTATAATTTTAATTATGGTGTTATCTTATAAGAAAATTTTACTAAGCAAAAATTAAAAATATGAAAATAAATACTATCTCTTGATATATATTTATTAGGAATTGAAGATAATTCTATTTGTTTCAATATTACATAGAATTTATTGTTTTTGGTTACACGAAGAATTATATATATATATATTAGGAATCGAAGATAATTCTATTGTTTCAATATTACATAGAATTTATTGTTTTTGGTTACAAGAAGAATTTATATAATATATATATATATATATATATATATATATATATATATATATATATATATATATATATATATATATATATATATATATTTAAAAGATATATAATCTATAGTATATTCTCCTTGTAACCCAAAAACAATAATTCTATGTAATATTGAAACACATAGGAATTATCTTCGATTCCTAATATATATATAATATATATATATATATATATATATATATATATATATATTAGGAATCGAAGATAATTTCTATTTGTTTCAATATTACATAGAATTTATTGTTTTTGGGTTACAAGAAGAATTTTATATATATATATATATATATCAACACTCCATAGTTTAAATGAAATCTATAAATTACTAGTTGTTGACAATGTTGGAAAGCTGCCAAGAAAGGGGTTCTCCCCGGTATGAAGTCCCAATTAGAACTCACACCATTTGGAGTAGGAGAATCATCCAAATAATAGGCTCGACCACCATTATTCTTAAGGATTTGCCTTGGCTACAAGCATTAACATAAGAAATTATGCAAGAAATCTTTGAAACAAGAAAGTAAGTTGACACTTTGAGGCATACTATTTCAATGTATATAAGGCACTTTCACATAAGGGGAAGAGAGGGTGAGCCTCTAGAAGTAATAATAGTATCTTAAAAGAGACACACACGAGGATGGAAATAATTATTAGTTAACTTGCAAAGTGTTTCAGAAGATAACAACAATCGTATAAGCAAGTAATAATGCACATTAAAAAAGATGCATACCAAATCCAACAAAATCGTTCATCTTCATTAGTATGTGTAAACACAAATATACATCGGAAATAATGAAATAATAGTCTTACAATAATTCATGACATATGCATGAAAGTGCATTGGATCTAAGAGCTTCATATATTAAGTGAAAGTCCCAAGATACAAGATTACAACGATGCAACACTATCCCCAATAGTAGAACATTAAGTCACCACTTGCTCCTCAAAGAATGATTTTTTCTCCTTTTCCAAGCTAGAGAAGCCAAGGTGATAATTCCAAAGTCCTCTCTTGAGCTATGAGGGTGTATTTATAACAAACGAGGTCACTCTCCAGCTCCCATGTGACTCTTTACCTCCCTCATGACTCTTGAGCTCCTATTATGAATTTTCAAATTCCTATGTGATCTTTGATCTTCTACATGACTTTATAAATTTATAGTGACCTTCCACATTCCATGTGGGACCCTTTGGAGTCCACTTATTTTACATTTTATCTTTTTTGTAAATTACATAATTATATTCCACAGGTGATGTGGGAAAATGCATTGACACATATGACTTTGGTGGTGACACTTTGAGAAGCCATGAATTGGTGATGGTGATATAAGAATTTATTGTATCAATGGTAATCTCTTATCTTTGCTACTATGAATTCGACTTCTTCATGATAGGTCTTCGCTTGTACTCCATATTCACCCTCCAAAGGGTCTATATAAGTGTTAGAACCTTTAAAGTCAGCATGAGTTTCTATCTCTTTGTCTTGGTCTAAGACTCCTTTACTTTGGCATGATATCATCTTCATGTCTCATCTCAATAAGTGTCTTCCTTATGACCTCTCCTTTCTTACCCTTTGACATCATATTTTCATGGTACAATGATATCACCTTCAAATGGATTCACTCATGACAAGACAAAATTAGTCCCATAATCACCTATTTTATTTATGCTTTCTCATACAATATGTTAACTGTGATGGGATAGTGTGCCAGGGTCTTCAGAGAGGGAGACTAGGAATTGCATAGTTGAGCTCAGAAGTGACCAAGGGGTGACCATTTTTTCCATTGGAATTGCACAATTCACAATGAGGAGAGGCTCTTCAAGGTTATACACAGTGGGCAAGTCTAGGAGAGAAGGTGATGAGCTTGCTGACTGAGGATGTGCAGTGCATAGTGCTCAAGGAAGAGAAGGCAGGGATTGCGCAATTGAGCTTCACAAGGGTTGAGGGATGACCCCACTATCCATTGGATATGCACAATACATAGTAGGAGGCAATTAAAGGAAAGGAAGGGATTGTACAATGAGGGGTTTTAGTCAGCAGGAGTAGCAAGACTAGGCACTGTAACTACGAAATGCACAATAATTGAGGGGTAAAATCCAAAATTTCATAGTTGAGAGCTGCACTGGCCTAAAGATGGAGATATTTTCCACTAGAACTGCACTATGCACAGTAAGAGGCTCACTTGGTCAATATATTTCAGATTTGGTTAAGGTAAGTAGTAGAAGGTTAAGTCACTTTCCTTAGAATATGCTCAGTGCACTATGAAAGTAAGACAACCTTTGTATCACATAGTTTGTTATTACAAGGGGATGAAGAAGTCCTGCTGTCAAATAGAAGTGCTCAATACAATATACATGGTAGAATTGATCTAGGCTTAGTGTTATGAGGTAGTACAAGCATCAAGAGTTATGTGACTATTCCCTGAAGGTGCTCAATGCACAATGAATGGGAGTTGTCCCTAATAAAGGTTCAATGCACAAGTGTAGGAGTTGAAGGTTTCAACAGTGAGGTTTATGAAAGGGTAGTTCTCATCACTTGCTGAAGGTTTAGTGCTTCTACAACTTGTGCCACATGGGAGGACCCAAAAGAGCTCCAAATAAGGTTAAGTGTGTTAGAAAATTATATATTACAGAGCAATGAAACACATAAAATATTGCAGAATATAAACAAAAAAAACACATAAAACACATAAAACAAGAGAGACACAGATATACGTGGTTCCCCAGTTTGGGCTACATCCAAGGAGAGACAGTTAGTCCTTCCTTTTATATTATCCAGCAAACTGAAGAGATACAACCTACAACAGATCCACTATAATTCCCTCTTCGCTCTCAATCTCCTCTCTCTTCCCCACTCAGAATACAGATTTACATAGGTGGAATACAATTCCCTCATATGCAATGAGGGGTTGCCTTCTAGGGCAAAAAACCCTAAATTAAACATAACTTCTACCGTCAGATCTCTGCCTAATGAACAACCCAAATTGACTACAAAATTACAACATTTTACAAGGCAATTTTACATCTATTTTTAGCTTCAAAGGTGCTGCCCCCAATCCCCTTGCTAGGGGGGGCTCCCAAAGGTTGCTGCTGCCTTCCCCTGGGCTCCCTATGTAGCGAATATTTTATGGGTGGTGTTGCTAGCCCATTACGAACTGGGGTCTAATGCAGTGATACCTTTGAATACAAAAGATAATCAGGCTCCACACCCAACAAAGTGTGTGATCAATGGAACAAGAGAGAGAAAGATAGTTGAATGAGTACCAAACAAAGATCACACACATGCATACCATAAAATACAAGGTAAACAAATTTTTGGTAGCCAAAACTGACACACATAGATTGGAACAATAGAAAATTAACACTTGTTTTTGAGTGTGCCAGTTAAAATGTAGGATTGTGACACTTAAAATGCAAGTGTCGAACTAAATAAAAAAAGTGCATAGTGCCATGGGAAACTGTCAAGTACATATTATAATGGTAAATAACATAAACTAGTGGAAGAGGGTGTGCTGGAGCTGCCTATAGGAGGTGTGCCATGGCGCTTTGGAGACATGTGAAAACAAGTGTGAGTAACACATGCAGAAGTGAAAATGAAACATGCAAACACAATTAAAACACAAGCGACATGTGCAAGAATGAAAGCAGGCCAAAAGTGGCACTTGCGAAAGATAAAGAAGTTCAAACAACACATGTAAGAGAAAAATAAAGAAAAAGCGATAATTACAAAAGAAAAAGTGACAGTTGGGAAACTCACTCAAAATATGAGACATTTGCAACCACAGGCAAGAGAATTCTCCTGATACTCCAACAATGCACAAAAATCAAAAGCAAAGGATGACTATGAAGGTGAGATCTTGGATGGACTCTTCACAAGGGAGAGGCCATGCCATGAGGGTTAGGATTGATGAGTGTGCTTAGAGAATGTCAGGAAGCTAGGTGCCAAGAGTAAATTAATGGACTTGACTAAGCACAATATCACTGTCAACGAAGGGTGCATATTCACTTTCTGTAGAATATGCCATGACACTGTTTCTGTCCATGAGGATTGTGTAGTCTCTGTCTCTAGGAGATATGCAAGCACTATCACCAGAGATTGTGAAAGCACTATCTTCAACAACTACGCAGTCATCATCCTCAAGGAACTATGTAGTCATCATCATAAAAACATGCACAACCACTACCATCATTTATTGCGCAATGACTGTTATGAAGGATTGCATAATGCTTGACTCATGGACTACTAGGCCTATTCATAAAAGTTGTCTTATGAAGAAATCACAAGTTAGGTAGGTGAAAGAAAGTAGTTCATCACTTTGAATTCCCAGAGAAATACTTGAACAATTGATAAAGATAACTGAAATATTACATGACCATAAGGAGGCTCCAAAATTTGGATGTAGGAAACATTTTGGAGGGTGTTTGTCATAACAACAACACTTGGTGACACATTGGAAGATCTATAAATTCTCTATTTAGGTTTAGATTTGTATATATTCTAGCCTTTCAATAAGTATTGATTCACCATGTGGACCACCCTAGTTTGCCCATTTATCATAGTTATAACTATATTAACTGTTATCCCCTTTCTTGGCTAAACACAAGGCTTACCATATCTAAATTATTTCGATTTGGGAGAAGGATAATATATATGTTAAAGTTTAAGATGATCAAAGTTTTAGTTCCATCTCTGGTGTTGCTTCACTGCCAGTAGGCCTGTTTAGTACCTTGGTGGAGTCACTATAGGAACACAAGCATTGCTTCACTGCCAACGGGCCTATTCAGTACCTCGATGAACTTGCTTGCTTCACCCCTTTGTGCAGGAAGCCTTTCTCTTCTTTCACATTTTATTTTATTTTTAGGATGCTCATTGACATTTATCGAGATTTATATCACGAGAGTGGAAGAGGGATCCCAGCTTATTGAGAGAAAGAGAGGTTATTCCTTCAAATACTATGATATACATCTAAAATTAATATGCTTGCTCTTAGTTTCTCCTTTTCTTTCTCTACTCAATTGGGTCAGCAAGAAAAAAAGCATTCAATTACCATACAAAGTCAAGGAATGAATATCCTAAAATAGATATGGACATCATGGTTCTGCTTATAGATTTGTATTTGAATGAAACATATTTTCCATTTAGACATCTATGACCTTAAAGATATCAAACCCAAACAAAGAAGAGGGACCAAAATTTAACCAAGTGTTGATGTGTGTCACAAATCCCTTTCAAAGATTTTCTACATTGTTTCTTGAGCCAAACAAGAGAATTTTCCATACGTGGCCTTATTAAACAAAGCATGAAAGAAAATACATGACACAACAAGAAAAAAACAACAAGAAAATAAAAAAATATGTAAGATTAAAATGAAAAGAAACATGCAAACCATAAAATAGGAAAACAAAGTAAATGCAAAGAATAGTTGAGGAACTAAATGTAGGGTCAATGCAATGAAAAAGAGAAGTTAAAATAGAACTAGGCCTACTCCTAATCTAAACAGCTAGAAGGTCAGGGATGAGTAAAGTGAAATTTCCAATGTAACCATTCAATTTTCTCCCAACAAGTAAAGTGAAAGATATGAATAATTGAAAACCATATAAAAAAATGTACAAAAATAAAGTTGCTTACTTGAATTACTCATACATAAGAATAAAGGTCAAGGTTGTAAGCATAAAGGTGTTCTTTAGAATCTTGCTCTATCCAACCTACAAGCCTTCCACATTAGCATGGATGATGAACATGAATAACTTGAAAACACCACTCAAACATATATCCATACGTGTTGAGTTCAAGATAATATTGGAACTTGTTATTAACAATTGAACTCATTAGATATGATTCTCTAACTAGTCAAAAATTGGATCATCAAAGCAACCAACTCTAGAAGATTTACATTTGTGCAAAGATAAGCCTTCAATCATCAAATCAATATTATGAGAAATATGCTGTAAGGATAACATAATTTTTTCTCACTCAAACACTTTATAAGGATTGAGGGGACCTGACATAACCATCAATAAACACTAAAGTTCCCTGACTTCTTGATAGGTATCTGGGCAATAAAGAGATGAATAAAATATAAACCAATAAATTTCATAAGATAGTTTGATGGGAAAATAATTAGGGATATTAAAACTATTAAGGTTGGGTATTAATCAAATCTAATGGCTAATGCATGAGGTGTTCCATTATTCAAAGATAAGGGTGTATTAATTTGATAAATTTTACAAACACTTTGAATCAGTGAATCTTCTTCCTTGTGTGATGATGCTAAAAAATAATCAGTTCCTATTTTTAATCCAGGTGGATATTGGTGGCCACCCAACTATTCCACTTGGACCTGTTGAAGCCCCGAAAATTGGGTCTACAACAAGGGGGATACCCACCCGGTCTGGACCTTGGTTAGTAGCTCCTTTTCCATTTGGTATAGTGGGTCCGACTGGGGATATGGGACCAGTTTCCCAATATATGTGTGTGTGTGTTGAGAATTCATATTTCCTTTCTAGAAGTTCCTAAGTAAAATGCTTTATTCTAAATCTAATCTAATGACATGAAATTGTACTCTAATAAACAAGAATATCTAATTCTAACTAACTCGAGATGTAATCTTTCTGTTATGCGATCTAAAATGTTTTCAAATAAAAATTGGTAATAAAGATCATTCAACCATTATGAGAAAAGAATTCAATGAAGATAAACCATTTCGTATAAAAAGTTAGATGAAACAGTTGTGAGAAACATATCGCATAATAAGCTACTTATATATTAAGCATAAATAAATAGCTATCACCATACAAAAGTGCCAAATGATAACTCAAGAATTCACGCATCAATACATAAACAACTGAACTTGAATATTACATTAACACAAAGGCAGAAATAGTTAAGAGATAAAAGTACCATTTATAACTAGTTCTACTCATGAGCTTCAAGCAATAATGATTTATCTCTTCTTAATCCAACATCCACTAAGAGTACAAAAGTGCAAACATCAGTAGTAGATATTAAATGCAGAATATTCAATAAAATCCTATTCCATTCATTCATCAAAACCTCCTCGGAGTGGTGCAAAAGTGCATGTTCTGAGGACAAGTTTTTGACAAATTTCAGGACCCTTCTCTAAATGCATGAGAAGGGTTTAAATACTACTAACTAAATCTAAAAATAATTTATTACAAAAATGTAGGATACGGTTTAAATGACTGTCCTCATTATAGGCAAAAATAAAGCAAAATTAATACTAACACTGAATCTAAAACTAAAATTAACAACTAACTATTTGTGTATCTGTTCCTTGAAATCACAAGCATTCAACATTTGCTTGAGAAGAGTCGGTTGGTCGACTTCTGACTTTAACTTTCCTGCAAAAACGGAATCGGAAAGAGCTCGCACCATCTTCTCGGTAGAATTGATGATACATTTGAGATTCATGCACTGGCTGTGTGGTTTTACCAAATACGCCCAGTAAGAATCCCAATTCAACTTAGTTAATATTTTGATTGATTTTGCCTTTTCTTGAGCCTTCTGTCTCCAACCTATTTGCAACTGCTGTTTTTACATACTACTTTGAAGATATCTCTGATAAATACCATTGGTTTTAGGATACAGGTTTTGCTTTTTTGCCTTTAGCGTTCTTTCCTACAAACTTTCGGACTTATAGGTGACTGAGCAATTATAGGTTTTCCTTTTCAATGGGTTTTACTCACTGATGCGTGATTAATGCTAGGCGCTAATCACGCATCGGCTTCGATCCGGGTTTCCTTGGTGCGATTTTCGCCTTTCGCACGTTTTTTGTTAGAGGATATAAAGCTTTAATTTTGTGGAAATAACGACCCCGTGATTTATCGACCCTGAGTTTTAAATTATCTGTTTGTGATGTCAGCCCTGTCTAGTATCCATTTAACCATGTCCATGTATGGAAGAATTTTGGGCCTCGCCGCTATCCAGTGCAAGAACAAGCAAGCTAGTTCTATAATAGATGCCTCAGAAGACCCATGTGAGCCTGCAGTAGCTATAACCTCCATCATTTTGGGATTTTCTTCCTCAAGTAAATTGTACATGCCTTCCCAAGTAGTAATACCAACATCTTTGTTACAGGCGGTGTCTATATACAAGGGTGTCATTTCTTTGTCTTCAGAACTCAGAGCTTTGCCCTTTTTTCCCATAATATCCTGAACACTACTTTGTGTAATCCTCTGCTCTCCATTCTTGCAGTTTACAAATGAGGTGAGAAAAAGGTGATGGGAAAGCTTTAAATGCTGAAGACATATAAAATATACCACCTTACGTGAAATGGCTCTTCGATCAGAGCAAAACCATATTTCATTGATGATTTCCAACTAACTCATTGATTAATGTTAATGCGCATAACTAGGTCTCAGTTTATGGGAAAAAGCTTTTTCGAACAATGAGCCCTAAAGATCTGCGATAAGGCGATTTGCGATTTGCTTCGCAATATCACAGAATCGCAATATCGCAATATCGCTGGATCGTAGCATATGACAATCATCTGTTAATGTGTTTTCTGTGAAATGTGATTTGCAATATGTGCCATCACATATCGCATATTGGCGGTTTGAGGTATTTCAGCGTAAATAATGTTTGAAGCATGCGATGCGATGAATGTTTTTAGTGTGTAGTTTTGCATCGCGATCTCGTAATTTTAGACTTACGCTTGTAAGGAGGTATCTATTGCCCTTTTTGCGATGTGATATATCTTTTAAGGAATGATCTTATCCTAACTTATCATAAAACTTAAGCTTTTTAGATTTTTTGAGGGTATTCTCCTAAGTTTATGTTAGTAAGTTTTATTGAAAAAGGAAATACAAGCACTAATCGATTTTTTAGTTTTTTTATAAGGGTCCTCACTTATTTAGTATTAGTGATAAAACTAAATAAGAAGTGGGGTTGTTGCTGGCCACAACAATTGGTGATTCACTTGGAAGAACCAATTATCTTTGTTTTTCTTTTGAATTTTATAAACTTCCAAAATATAAATTTTCCAGAAAATCAAACTTTATTATAGAAAGACAAAGTACATCATGCTTTCATCTGTCAATGATATTTCATTTCTTCTATATTTAACTTTGATTATTTACTTCCTCTAGCTAGTGTTTGTATCTACATCAGTCACTACTTGGTTTATAAATATAAAAACAAAGCCTTCTCTGTAAATCAGTTTTAAGTATGCTAATTTGTCGTAGGTAGAGCCTCTGCTGCCAACAGGAATTTATAGCCTCAACAGGGTTACCTGTTACCCAACAATGATCTTGTATCCTACTTGGAGAAATATAAAATTGTCAAAGAGAAATCCATATCCACACTTATTGCTTTCATTTTCTTTTAACCCTTAAAGAACAATGTCTTGGTTTGGTAGCCAAGTTACGACAGTGCCACTCACTTGATTTATAACTTTGCTGAACAAGCTAGCTCGTGATGAGACCCCTTGTCTTTTGATTGCAACAATCTTGAGTCATTTCCCTATTGTGGTATGCAGATTTGTCAAATTCAACAAGCTATAACATCTATGATCATGATAAGTCGGCTTGTGATGAGACCTCTTACTCTTTAAGTTAAAGTGTATTATTGGATTATTCCCTGAAAGTTGTAATTCCCTTGGTGGGGAGGAAGTCATTGTTTCCTTAAGATAGCTTTGGGCGACAATGGTAGAGTTTTTGGAAAGAGCTTTTCTACAGAGAATCTTTGTTTTGTTATTGATACCTTCCATTGGACTGATATAAAACAATTTCTCACTAAAGGTCGCTTTTTATCAAATTTACAAGGTTGAAACTAGTATCATTTCTAGGCTTAGAGCCTTTAACTGTATCTTTCAATAATACTGATTGATTTTCTAAAAGAATTCTATTTATACAATCGAAAAAACAAAATCTAAAAGAGATACTTGTCTTTTTTGTGAATTCAAAATGTAACCATTTACAACTGGTTTTATTATGAAAATAAAGAAAAACTAATCTACAAAAATAGAAGAATGATCTCCTATGGAAAATATTTTTTGAGGATTTGTCCATTAACAGGTAAAGACTCTCTTTTTCCTGTTAAATCTTGTAACATATAAGTAGATGGACCTATGACCTCTGTGATTTGGAAAGAGCCAAGCCACATTTGTTGAAATTTCGTATGTTTCCCTTTTTCCTCATGAGCCTTGTCCCATTTTAAAAATAGATCTCCCATCTGAAAGTCCTTTCTAGATATCATGTTTGAATCAAAAGAAGCTTTTACTAATGCTTGGTGATGAGCATGAGTTATTTTGGCCTGTTCTCGTTGCTTTTCTAGCTTAATTATTTCCAACTGCCTTAGTTGTAAGGAAGAAGTTGGTGCTTCATCGATATATTGAACTAAGGCCAAAGAGAGAATTTCTAGATGAGTTGGAAGAACCACTCCTTTCCCATAAACTAAATTAAAGGGAGAAGTGCCAATGGAGGCTTTCTGCGTTATTAGATCTACCCATAAAGCATATATTAAAGACTTGTGCCAATTTTTGATTTTGATCAATGGCTCGCTTAATGATTCTAATTAAGTTTTTATTCGTAGATTCAGTGAATCCATTCCCCTGTGGGTAATAATTGGCAGAGTACTTAAGCTTAAAACCTCTTTTGAGTGCAAATTCAGTCATAACATTACCAGAAAAATACGATGCATTATCAAACATTAAAGCAGAAGGTAAACCAAACCTGGTGATTATGAACTGAGCTATGAACTCAATGATGTGTTCGGCATTAGCCATCTTGAGAGGAATTGCTTCTACTCATTTAGTAAAATAATCTGTTGCCATAAGGATATACCTATGCTATTTAGAAGAGTGAGGAACAATCTCACCTATTATGTCCAATCCCCATTGATCAAAAGGCTGTTCAATATTGACTGGTTACAACGGCAGTGATGGTTTATTTGTCTCCTAGTAACAATTTGACAAATTTCGCATTTCCTTACATAGCTATGCGAGTCTTTGAATAGTGTGGGCCAATAATAGCCTGCGCGGAGGATTTTATGTGCAGTAGCATCTCCAACATAATGTCCGCCTGCTGGCCCATCATGGAGTTCCTGTAAGACTTTTTCAGCTTTATATTTCTCAAGACATCTAAGGAGAAAATAATCATAATTCATTTTAAAAAGTACATCGTTCACGAGCTAATATTGTTTAGCCTTCAACCTTAGAGCTCTTTTCTTGGTGTAATCGAGGTTTGGAGGAGCATATCCGTTCTTTAGATAAAACATGATATCAACGTATAATGATTCAACATTGTTTAGGCTTACCTCGTATATTTGTATCTCTGCAGATGGTATTTCAGAAATAAACGATGCTCTAGCCAACATTTTGCAAAAACCTTGACCTTTTACAATATTTGCTGGTTTAATCTCTACGTCATATTCTTTTAAGGCAGTAACCCAATTAGCTATTTTCTCACCCACATCTTTCTGTACTAAAAGATTCCTTACCACTGGAAACAATGCTATGAATTTTGTATGGGTTTTAAGCAGAAAGGGTCTGAAATATTTAATTGCTTTGAAAATAGCATATGCTTGTTTCTCTACGTTTGAATAATTTAACTTAGCCCCCTATAGATTTGAACTAAAAAAAGCAATTGGGGCTTTTGCCTTGTCTTGATTTACTTGAGTGAGTATCACAACATATGATCTATCAGAGGCAAATGTATATAAAATGAAAGGAATGGAAAAATTTGGTGTTGCTAAAGATGGAGCATTAATAATTGCTTGTTTGATCAGATTGAATGCTTCATATTCGTCTTGGCCCCATTTGAAAATTGAATTCTTTTTAATCATTGCTTGTAAAGGAGATACGATCCTTGAGAAATCTGGAACAAATCTCTTTACAAAATTAATCTGGTCAAGGAAAGATTGCATAGCTTTCTTGTTGTGAGGTAGGGGTATTTCAGAAATCTCCTTGATTCTGTCAGGATCAATATGAATTCCAGATTTTGACACTATGAATCCAAGAAGTTTTCCTTCACTTAATGCAAAAAGGGATTTTTTCGGGTTAAGTGAAATTCCATACCTTTGACAATGTTGGAAGATCTGTTTTAAATCTCTAAGATGATTTCCTCGTTTCTTGGAGTATACAGTTATATCATCCAAGTAGATTACTACTGATTTGTTTACCAATCCCTTAAATGCGATGTCCATTGCCCTATGAAATGTGGCACCAGCGTTAATCAGACCAAAAGGCATATTTTGATATGCATAAGTGCCCCATTTGGTTCTGAACGTGGTCTTTAATTGATCATCGGGATGGACCAACACTCGGTTGTAGCCAGAGAAACCATCCAAGAATGACATTAATTCTGATCCTGCAACCGCCTACAGTATTTGCTCCATGGGAGGTAAAGGAAAATTAACTTTTTGGCAGGCTTTGTTAAGATTTTGAAAGTCAATGCAAATTCTAATGTCTCTGTTCTTCTTTCTAACGAGAACCATGTTGGAAACCCATTTAGAATGTCAAACGGGAAAAATGATCTTGGCTTTCAATAACTTATTGAGCTCAGATTTGATCTGGTTTTCTAGATTGGGATGGATCTTTCTCAGCTTTTGCTGGACAGGTTTTTCATCGTTTATCATTGGGATAGTATGTTGGATGATAGAAGTGTCGTAAGTTTTGAGTTCATCGTAGTTCCAGGCAAAGACACTTTTGTATTGTTTCAAAAGACGAATGTACGCTAATTTTTCTTCAGGAGCTAGGCCAAGCCCTAGGTTGATATTCTGTGGCTTGGTATCAGTTTCTAGATTTACTAATGCATAGTTCAAAGTTGAACTTTGCAGTTTTGAATTGGAGATCTTTTGAATTGATCTTTCAAATCATATAGGTATTCTAACTTGACTACTGACTTTGGCATAGCATTATTAGTGCTGTCTTGTTGCAATTGTTTGTCATGTTGGTCCTCATCAATTATCTGATTGGTGTAAGATCCTTCAGATGTGAGGAAGCTTACAATATCAGGATCATCGTTGAATATTCGCCAATTGGTAATGTTATCAGGAATTGAGGGTCTAAAGATTAATTCGATTGAAAATTGATCAGGGCTATAGTCTTCTGAGGGAATGAGCTTGGAAGCTATGTTAGCTAAGAGGTCTGCACTAGCATTCTGGAGTCTGGGAATTGATGAAATATTAAATGCTATAAAGTGTTCGAGAAGATCTTGAACTAAAGATTGGTAATGCTTTAAATGACTTGATAAACAATGTATAGTATTGCATACCTGTCTGATTACAATTTCAGAATCTCTGAAAACTTGTAGATATTTGATGTCTAATCTGATTGCTTTATATAATCCTTGGACTAAAGCCTCGTATTCCGCGGTATTATTAGTGCAATCGAACTTGAGTCTACAAGTTACCATAGTTTTGTTTCCTTCTTGACTGATTAACAGGAATCCTGCTCCTGCTCCTTCGTTAGACTTAGAACCGTCAAAAAATAACTTCCAAAATAAAAATTTATTTACAGGACTATCTATAAAATTAATACATTTAGAATCATTTGTTTGAGAAAAATTTTCTACTTGAGATAAAACATAATGTTCTAAGTAAGGTGAAGTATGAGCATTAAAATTTCCTAAGAAAGAATCAACAGAATAGTTGCCAATGATATTATTGTTGTTAGCTATTGATTCATTTTATCCTTCCAGTTTGTTTACGATGTATTTCTAATGTCTTTCTCGCTTAACTTTTATCTGATTTGGTTTACCATTGTAAGGGAGCCACATGTGCGACCAATCAGTTGCAAAGTATCCATGAAGTTTTTCTGACCAATCTCTACTAAGAATTAAGCCATAAAATTCTGGAATATCTGCAGCTAAAATTTCGATAACTTGACATACCTTTGGATTAGATGACAACCTTATGGTAACCTGATTTAATTCACCGATCACTTCAACTTGTGACCGATCCAGCATAACTATGCGCACAACAGATTTTTGCAGTTGAACGTTCAACTTTGCACACATTGACTTTGTAAGATATTAGATGAAGCTCCAGAATCCACTAAACAATTATGCAACTTTTTGTTGAAGATTTCATAAATAAGAAGAAATGGGGGAGTATGAGATCTCGACCTTCCTCCAATTAAAGCAATATTGTTTGGGTCAACTTTATTAATGACATTAGTTGGAGGTCTTCCCATTTCGTGGGAAGCTTGAGAAATTACAGCGGCGGGGAGAAGTGCAACTGGTACAACATTTAATTCTTTCAAAAGTACCTTTTGCTGATGTTTTAACTTGCTCAATTCATAAAAAGTGATGTTAGCCCTAGTATTTTTCATATCTTCTATGATATTATACTCCATTTCATCCAAAATGATCAACGTTTTTGATGGAGTTGATGAATCTGTTTGGACTGGGCTTGTTTGAGTCACTTTGGGTGTCGTTTTCTTGGCTGCGACTTTCTCCTTAGGCATTGAGCTTGCGCTCTTTGACTTAGGAGTAGGTTGAGGAGGATCAAGTTGATTTCTACTTTGAGTACTAACCGAAGATGCCTCTTGATCCTTTTCATCAGGGAGGATGAAACCCCACATATCTTGTACCTCTAAAACTTCTTCTTCATCGGTAGGTTCCTCAGTAGCAATTTCCTCTTCTTCTTCTTTTTATTCAACACTTGCGATAGCATTGGGCGACTTTGAATTGGTCGAAGGGTTTCTTCTATAAGGCTTGTACGACTTTTTAGAAGAAGTTTCTGCTACTTGTTTCTTAATGTCAACCATTTCGTTAGACATGGTTTTCAGAACTTTCTGTAATCCTTCTAAATTGAATGGATCTTTTGATTGTTTTTTCTTAGGGTCTTCCTTAAAAGTAACCTTCTTAGACTTTCATTCTTCTAAAGCATTTTTCTTTTCTAAGGCTATGATTCGTTTCTCTACTACTATTGCTTCCTTCATATTATCAGCTAAAGTTGTTTTGTTAGCCTTATCAACGAAGATTGCTATGTTTGATGGTAAAGCAGAGATGTACCATTCACTTCACACTTCTTCGTTAGGCTTGGAAGCAGTAGGAATTTTATTTAACAATTTATTGAAATGTGAATTAAAATCTTTGATAGTTTATTTTGACTCGGCCCTAAGGTTAGACGGGTCATTGATCAATGTCGCCGTAGACCTGTCATCACCGAACTTAGTCAAGAACTATTCTTGGAAGATATCCCAACTAGTGATAGATCCAGACGGTAATGAGAAATACCATGATCCGGCTGCTCCTTGCAGAGTATAAGGAAAAGGTCGGACGACAACATCTTCATTTGTAACTCCATTGAGATTTATGGATAAAATAAAGTTATTTATATGTTCTTCCGCTGGCATGCCTGCTTCAGGATTAAACTTAGGCAGCCATTTTTCAAGATGGGCCTGTATTTGACTCAAGGGCACAGGCATTAAGACTGCCCCTGAGTTATTCCATGGAGATTGGGCCATCACTGAACTAATAACAGAGGAAAGTGTAGAAGATGATCCCTGTGGTTGGGGAGATGAGGATATTACGATTCCAGATGATTGAGAAGGAGATGTGGAAGTTCCAGTGGACTGGTGGATGATAATCTGAAGTGGAGGGGTGGATGGTTGACTTCGTGGTGGAGAGGTTGAGATGGATGATGATGATGAAAGAGTCTCACTATCACACCCTTTCGGTGATTTCCTTGCTCTCTTCCTTGTAGGTAGAGGTAACTCAGTTGGCTGAACACCAAACTTTTTTCTCTTTAATCTGGTGAGAGGATGAGCAGGGTTATATTGCGAAGTCACGCTGCCTTGAGATTTATCAGATCTATGAGGTGATATAGAAAATCGCTGAAGTTTATGGATCAAAGATTCAACTTCAGGAGGTTCAATAGTAGATTCCTCTGAAATGTCAGGGTTTGTGGTAGCGGCTGTTGTTCTTTTGAATTCTTGCTTTAGATTTAAAGATTCTAAGTGCAATGGAGAAGTTGGGGGAGATGGTGAGGGCGATTTACTCTCAGAATGGTATTTAGACTTAGACTTACTTGCCATTCATAGTTCGAGGCCCTCCTTCTAGCACCAAATATGTTGAAGCCTCGAAAATCGGGTCTATAACAAGGGGGATACCCACCCACTCCGGACCTTGGTTAGCAGCTCCTTTTCCGTTTGGTATAGTGGGTCCGACTGGGGATATGGGACCAGTTTCCCAATATGTGTGTGTGTGTGTTGAGAATTGATATTTCCTTTCTAGAAGTTCCTAAGTAAAATTATTTATTCTAAATCTAATCTAATGACATGTAATTGTATTCTAATAAACAGGAATATCTAATTCTAACTAACTCGGGATGTAATCTTTCAGTTATGCTATCTAAAATGATTTCAAATAACAATTGGTAATAAAGATCATTCAACTGTTATGAGAAAAGAATTCAATGAAGATAAACCATTTCATATAAAAAGTTAGATGAAACAGTTGTGAGAAACATATCGCATAATAAGCTATTTATATATTAAGCATAAATAAATAGCTATCACCGTATAGAAGTGCCAAACGATAACTCAAGCATTCACGCATCAATACATAAACAACTGAACTTGAATATTACTTTAATACAAAGGTAGAAATAGTTAAGAGATAAAAGTACCATTTATAACTAGTTCTACTCATGAGCTTCAAGCAATAATGATTTATCTCTTCTTAATCCAACATCCAATAAGAGTACAAAAGTGCAACATTAATAGTAGATATTAAATGCAGATATCAATAAATCATGTTCCATTCATTCATCAAAACCTCCTTGGAGGGTGAAAACGTGCATGTTCTGAGGACACGTTTTTGACAAATTTCAGGACCCTTCTCTAAATGCATGAGAAGGGTTTAAATACTACTAACTAAATCTAAAAATAATTTATCACAAAAATGTAGGATACGGTTTAAATGACCGTCCTCATTTTAGGCAAAAATAAAGAAAAATTAATACTAACACTGAATCTAAAACTAAAATTAACTATTTTTGTATATGTTCCTTGAAATCACAAGCGTTTAACATTTTCTTGAGGAGAGTCGGCTGGACGACTTTCGACTTTAACTGTCTTGCAAAAACGGAATCGGCAAGAGCTGGCGCCATCTTCTTGACAGAATTAATGATACATTTGAGAGTCATGCACTGGCTGTGTGGTTTTACCAAATACGCCCAGTAAGAATCCCAATTCAACTTAGTTAATCTGTTGATTGATTCTGCCTTTTCTTGGGCCTTCTGTCTCCAACCTGTCTGCAGTTGCTGTACCTATTTACATATTGCTCGAAGATATCTCTGATAAATACCATTGGTTTTAGGATTCAAGTTTTGCTTTTTTACCTTTAGCGTTCTTTCCTACAAACTTCCGAACTTACAGGTGACTGAGCAATTATAGGTTTTCCTTTTCAAGGGGTTTTACTCAAGGATGCGTGATTAGCACTATGCACTAATCGTACATCAGAAACTGATTCCGTTTCTTGATCCAGGTTTCCCTGGTGTGATTTTTGCCTTTCGCACGTTTTTTGTTAGAGGATATAAAGCTTGAATTTTGTGGAAATAATGACCCTGTGATTTCTCAACCCTGATTTTTAAATTATCTATTTATGATGTCAGTGTTGTATAGTATCCATTTAACCATGTCCGTGTATGGAAGAATTTTGGGCCTCACCATTATCCAGTGTAAGAATGAGCAAGCTAGTTCTGTAATAGATGCCTCAGAAGACCCATGTGAGCCTGCAGTAGCTGTAACCTCCATCGTTTTGGGATTTTCTTCCTCAAGTAAATTGTACATGCCTTCCCAAGTAGTAATACCAACATCTTTGTTACAGGCGGTGTCTGTATACAAGGGCGTCATTTCTTTGTCTTCAGAACTCGGAGCTTTGCCCTTTTTTCCCATAATATCCTAAACACTGCTTTGTGTAGTCCTCTGCTCTCCGTTCATGTAGTTTACAAATGAGGTGAGAAAAAGGTGACGGGAAAGCTTTAAATGCTGAAGACATATAAAATATACCACCTTATGTGAAATGGCTCTTCAATCAGAACAAAACCATATTTAATTGATGATTGCCAACTAACTCATTGATTAACGTTAACGCGCATAACCAGGTCTCAGTTTATGGGAAAAAGCTTTTTCAAACAACGAGCCCTAAAGATCTGCAATAAGGCGATTTGCAATTTGCTTCGCAATATCGCAGAATCGTAGTATCGCAATATCGCAATATCGCAATATCGCTGGATCGCAGCATATGGAAATTATCCGTTAATGTGTTTTCTGTGAAATGCGATTTGCGATATGCACCATCACATATCATATATCAGTGGTTTGAGGTATTTAAGCATAAATAATGTTTGAAGCATGTGATGCGATGAATGTTTTTAGTGTGTAGTTTCGCATCGCGATCTCGCAATTTTAGAGTTCCGCTTGTAAGGAGGTACCTATTGCCCTTTTTGCGATGCGATATATATTTTAAGGAATGATCTTATCCTAACTTATCATAAAACTTAAGCTTTTTAGATTTTTTGAGGGTATTCTCCTAAGTTTATGTTAGTAAGTTTTATTGAAAAAGGAAATACAAGCACTAATCGATTTTTTAGTTTTTTTATAAGGGTCCTCACTTATTTAGTATTAGTGGTAAAAATAAATAAGAAGGGGGGTTGTTGCTAGCCACAACAGGACCCCCACCATTTTTTCTTTCAGTTTTTGGTTTCCTTATTTGTAGCACAATTTACTAGTTTTGTCAGTTTTCGGGTCCTGAACTTCCAGAGCCGTTTTGAGGCCCTAAACGAAATTTTTTGGGAATACCGGGCTAATCATAGAGACTAATGTTAATCATTAAAAAGTTGTAGTCCTCATATATATATTTCTAACGAGGCATTGTGCGCATCAAACGGAGATTGTAGGCCAAAGTTACGACCTTTAGAAGTTGATGTACCAATTTACACAAACAGGGCCCATAGTTTGGCGCTTCATCTCCTAGGGTTAGGTTTTTGGATGTTTAGGGTTTTCCATTATTTCTAAATAATAAATAGGCCTTTCAGCCTCATTTTTATATAGTTTAGAGGCATGTAGCCACCACATCTCTTCTCAGAGATAAGCTACCATTGCTCGAGCTAGTCTTATTTCCATTCTGTTTGTAAGCATATTTCAGTGTTTGATATTAATGAAATGAAGTGTTATTTCTATTGAATCTTTATATTTATGGTTACATATATAATTGGTTGCATTCATATTTAAATCTGGATCAATGGTATCAGAGTGGTCTGCTATTTCTCTGTTTTTCTTTGCATGTCCCCAACGAGGTCAGGATATAAGGAGTTAGTGCTCGATCTAGTTGAACCTTTGCAAGATCATCCTCATAAATGTCGATGACCATCCATGGGGGAAGAAAAGAAAGATGAGGGGGAAGAATATCCTATCAAAATATTGCTTGAGGAGGCCCTCTAGAAACAAAGGAACGCAGTGATCTATAAATTTTCCCAGATCCTTCAATGGTTGCCCATTGGCAGCGCATCCACATCCAATAGCCACTCTGGAGGCTCCAATCCTTTCAAGGTACAAGTAAACTTTGACATTCTCATATTTGAGGGCCAAATAGATTCAGACACCTTAGATAAATGGTTAAATGTACTAGAAGGATATTTTTCTGTGCATGATTTTTCTAGCCGAGAAAAGATTACTTTTTCTCTTCTCAAAGCTACCCCCCCACATCAAGGATTGGTGGGAAACCTACTATGAGCAAAAGGATGAAAGTACGACCTCATTGTTTTTAGCTGCACCCACTTGGAATTCATTCCAGGATACCATCAAGGAGTAGTAATACCTTGTCAGGAGGTATGAGGATAAATACATAAAGTGGACAACACTGCGGCAGGGAAGGGATCAAGCTGTGCTATAATTTACCAATGTTTTTCATACCCTTCGCACGAAGTTGGGTATCAATGATTATGAGAAACATTTTTTACTCAAGTTTCACGGCTACCTACGTAGGTACATCCAGGACGAGATGGAGTTCCTCGACATCTTCTTGCTCAACACGGTGTACTGATACGCCATCAATATCGAATATAAGTTTAAACAGAAGAAGCGATACTTTGGATTTGCAAATCTGAAGTAAGGGAAAGGTGCCCCCAAATCGCAGAACAAAGGACAAAGCCAAGGTGGGGATACCCATGACAACCTGCCAAAGATGAAACCAAAGAACAACACCGTGAAGCCAAAGAAGGACATGGGAAAGTAGTGTGAGTTCCATAAGAGCTCCACTCACAACACAAGTGAGAATCGAGCCAAGCAGTCACTGGTGGCCAAGCTAAAGGCTTCGGAATTAGATGCATGTCCTGACTCTGAGTTAGAACCCAAATATAAGTTTAAATAGAAGAAGCGATACTTTGGATTTGCAAATCTGAAGTAAGGGAAAGGTGCCCCCAAACCGCAGAACAAAGGACAAAGCCAAGGTGGGGATACCTATGACAACCTGCCAAAGATACAACCAAAGAACAACACCGTGAAGCCAAAGAAGGACATGGGAAAATAGTGTGAGTTCCATAAGAGCTCCACTCACAACACAAGTGAGAATCGGGCCAAACAGTCACTGGTGGCCAAGCTAAAGGCTTTGGAATCAGATGCATGTCCTGACTCTGAGTTAGAACCCAAAAAGAGGAATGATAAAGGGAAGAATATTATCAATGTGGAGCCCAACACCACCGTTTCCACCATGAAGATCTAGAAGGAGGAACCTGAAGATACAGAGGAGGAAGAGCACCTCTTCCACTCCTAGATGTGGGTGAAAGGTTCCCCGCTACAGTTTATTGTTGACAGCAGGAGCCAAAAGAACCTCATTTCAACAGAGGTCATGAAGTGACTAGGCTTATCGACCACAACACACCCACAACCACACAACATCAGGTAGCTTCACCGAGGACAAGATCTTCGCGTGAGCCAGCAGTGCCACCTTCCATACAACATCATGCCCTTCACAGATGAGTTATTATGTGACGTTGCTACCCTTGATATTTGTGATGTATTGTTAGGCCAACCATACTTTTGGAAGTGATATGGTGCGTATGAGTGAAGGCCTCATGCTGTTATTGTTAGTTTGGGAAATAAGTTTTACAGGATATTGAAGGTAGCACCGCCTACCGCCATATCTTTGGTTACTACAAAACAATGCAGTAAGATAATTTCCAAGTCCAAGAAATTTGTTTTCCTCATGATACGCCCTTAGAGAAAGAAGAAGGCAGTGTCCACGACCTCTAGACAAGGTCCCTCCGCACAACAATAACAGATGGACAAGGTGGTGGAGGAGTATAAGGACATCTTCACCTCCCCTGCAAGGGTGCATCTGCACTATCAAGTCAAATACTCCATCGATATGACCCTAGATGAGTCGTTGCCCAATGGAACAATCTATGGGTCATCCATTCTGAAGAAAGACAAAATCAAGAGGCAGATCCAATAGTTGTTGTAGAATGGTCACATCTGGATGAGTTCATCGTTGTGTGGGAGCTCAATCATGTTGGTACATAAGAAGGATGGAACTTGGAGACTCTGTATTGACTATCAGGCACTGAACAATATCACTGTCCAGAATAGGTACCTGATCCCACAGATTGATGACCTTCTGGACCAAGTTCGGATATCACCAGGTACCAATTGAACCCTCCAATGTGTGGAAGATTGCCTTCAAAGCCAAGGAGGGCCTTTTTGAATGGTTGGTTATAGCTTTAAGGTTAACGAATGCCCCTGCAACCTTCATGAGGCTGATGGATGACATCTTGCAACCATTCACCGACTCATTTATAGTGGTATACTTGAATGACATCCTGATCTTCAACTAGAATTGGGAAGAGAACCTCCACCACATCCGACAAGTTCTCTAAACACTACGAAAACACAAGATATGTGCCAATTTGTATGACCCAGGTTCAATATCTGGGATATATTATTGGTGACAGGGGGTGTGTGTGGATCCAACTAAGATCCAAATTATTCGGGATTGGCTAGTGCCAACCACTCTGATAGAGCTTCGCAACTTTTTGGGTCTTGCCAATATCTATAGTAGGTTCATGTTGGGATCCTCTCATATCCCTTGGCCCTTGAATCAAGTCACCAAGGGAGGAGTGAAAGCAAATTTCTTTTGGTATGAATCTCAATAGAAGGGACACCTTTATGTTCCTTCAAGCGAGTATGCCAAGATGATTTGGGAAGTGCACTGCAGTCAGGCCAATGGGAATTTCGGGGTCGAGGAAATGGTGGCCGTACTGTAGAAATATTTCCATTGTCTGAATCATCAATAGGATGTCAAGAAGTACATCAGATACTACATTGCCTGTGCCATTTCCAAACGAACCATCAAGAAGCAAGGCCTCTATACTTCGCTTCCAGCATGCATGCATGATCAGTGAGAGCTGAAGTGGCTCAACTCCTTGACAAGTCCTTGAACTTTTAGGTGATGGATCATTGAATTTGGGTGGTTTAGAAAGGTCACCTGGTTGGTACATACTACTCTCATTAGATGTGTCAATGAAAACATTGTTAAAGCAAATGATTTGATCAAATTTAAGATTTAGAATATGAGACTCTTGATGGATAGAGAATTTGGATACATTAATCAGAAAACTCCCTTGAACATTTAAAATTGTAACATATTCCTCCTCAGCTATGAAATATTTATGATTAAAAAATTCATGAATAATGAATTCAATCTCTTCACCATCTGATCGTTAAACCGCACCATCCTATACCAAAGTTGTGATCAAGCTAACCATAATAACGGTCTAAAATATTTAGAGAAAATGTTGGTATAATAGAGTCATCAAACACATCTGGTTATAATGAATAGTGTGCTTAAGGGGAGGAAAGAGGAGAAGACAATAGAAATTAATGCGTAGATTCTAAACTGCTCATGAAATTTTCTTAAACAAAAGACTAGAAGCTACTCTACTGATCTAAGGAGGAAAATTCAAGATCGATAACACAAATCATTAGCATGCATAAAGATTCAACACACATGCACATAAATTTATCTAGGGGAAAGAAACAACTCAAAACCCCTTACTATCTATATTGCATTATCCAAGAATCTAGATGAATACAATATTCTTTGCTCAAGCTTGAGCTCAACCTGCACTTGTATCTTCTATCATCTTCCTGACAGACTAACCTTGGGCAATACTTAGAAAAAAAATTGAGTCTCCGAGCTCCTATTTCCTTGTGTTGTTCCTCAAGGAATTACCCCCTATTATTTAGGCAATTCCTTAATTTGGATTGCACAATTCCTATAGGTCATTCTCTGACTGCATGCATGACTTGTACAACTTGGAATCGTTTACAACTAATAGTACACTTCCATTAAACTCCATTATCAACTGAGTAACTCAAATTCTCTACATGCAACAATTATTTTGGGTAGACTGATCAGTTATCTAGATGATCACTCAGGCGAAAAGAGTTACACACCCTTAACTTGACCTCCACTTCTATTGATAGTGAGAACTAATTACACTAACATTAACTCAAATTAACTGAAATAGATTACTAAAAATTAGAAATCAATCATGTAGAACTGAACTCAAGTGTCCCCAACTCGAATTTACTGAGTTATATGAGTGAAAAGAGTCATGTCATCTCAATGAACTACCTCCAAGTATTCCGCTAATATTGAAATTCGAATTTCTCCTAATTTAATCAAGGGAAAATCAAATTAGGAATTTATTGTTGCATTTTCAACACCCCCCTCTCAATAAAAAAGGGATTATCATATACCCCAATCTTGCTTCAATGGAACTCGAATTTGCCTCTTGACAAAGCCTTTGCCAAAATATCTGCATCTTTTTCCTTTGTCAGAATGTATTGGAACAACATAATCTTCCTCTGCACATAATCTTTTAGATGGTGATATTGGATGTCGATATGATTGGATCGATCACAAAATACTGGATTCTCATAGAGTTTGATACAATTTTGATCGTCAGAGTAAATCATTGTAGGTTCCATCTTCTGACCAAATAATCCAACAAGAATCTTTCTTATCTAGATAGCCTCACATGTTGCTTGAGTTGCAGCCATGCACTCTGCTTCTACTAAGATAAGTGGCACAAATATCTGCTTCTTGCTGTACCAAGAAATTGCTATGGACCCAACACTGGAAATTCCTCTTGATGTGCTCTTCCTCTCTGATGGACTCCCCACCCAATCTACATCTGTGAAGCCTTGCAACTTCGCTCCCTCTGTTTGTCTGTACTAAAGACAAAATGGAGTAGTTCCTTTGAGGTATCTCAACACATGCTTTTATGCCTTCCAATACAGTTTGGTTAGAATAACCATGGCTTGACTAAGTTGGTTAACTACATAACACATGTCTGGTCATGTATTTTCACCAAATACATTAGTGAACCCATAACCTTCCTATAAATGGTAGCCTCCACTTCCTCACCTGAAGTGGCATCCTCTTTCCTCCAGTTACCTGCTAGAGTAGTGTTCATGGGTTTGCTAATCTCCATGTTAAACTTCTTTAGTATATTGTTGGCATACTTTCCCTAAGAGGTGAATAGTTCCCCATCTCCTTGCCATACTTCCAAACCGAGGAAATAATGTTCGAGTCCCATGTCCTTCATCTCAAACTCTCTTACAAGGTCCTCCTTGAAAGATATGATCAACTACTCATCACCATAAAGGATAAAGTCATAAAAATATAGCACAATAATCAATATTTTACCTTCTACTAAATTGTGATAAAGGTTTGCATCTACTTCAATTTTGGTGAAGTCTAAATCAGTGAGATAACTATTTATCCTAGTATACCAAGCACGGTGTGCTTGCTTGAGTCCATATAACACTCGCTTGAGTATGCACACATGTAACTCTCTGTCGAAAGTATCAAACTCCTTTGGCTACTCAATATACACCTCCTCCTCAATAACTCCATTGAGGAATGTTGTCTTCACATCCATCTGGTGGATCTTTCACTCCATCTGCGCTGACAATGATAGAATTGACCTATGGATGAGTACCTTGCTACTGGAGCAAAGGTATCCTCATAGTCAATTCCCTCCACCTGAGAGAACCCCTTGGCCACAAATCTAGCCTTGTTTTTCTCTATGCTTCCATTTGCTGCATGATTTGCCTTGTAAAGCCATCTTGAACCAACCCTTGATTTGTCTGTTGGTCTTGGGACCACTTCTAAAAAACTATTTCTTATAATGGAATCATATTCCTATACCATATCATCATCCCATACTGGTTTCTCTATAACTTCCTTATATAAGGATGGCTTTGAGTCTATAAACTCACTCATCAAATCCATGTAGCTAATGTATTGATCTGGTGACCTCCTCTGCCTGCATTGTGATGTGTGTTCTCCCACATTCTCTCTAGCATATTGCAATAATCTATCAACTTCCCTTGTTCACTTCCTTCCTTGTTTGGATGTCTTTGCTTGTGTGGATGTCCACAGAAATCAGAGTGGATCCTTTCAAGGATTGCATGTGCCCTGCTGTCCCGATCATTGAAGGTGGCTTTTGTGTACTTCCCCAAGGTACACCCTTTTCATGTATCTCGTTGCTCTAGTGGTCCATTAGGGAGGCCAACAGAAATTTGCCAGATGATCTTCGAAGCGCCATGATGCAAATGGCCAATTCTTCTATGCCATAATTCACCAACATATCGGTTCTGCACCTTATCTTCTTTTGTGCTCAATGCTGCACAATCTTCCACATATAATTTGTAGAGGTTCTTCATTCAGACCCCGATCTATTTCAGTTGTCCCATGGCGATGTGTCTCAAGAAAGCCTTCCTTTTTTTGAATATCACATCGTAGCCACAGTCTTTCAACACCGTGATGGAAACTAGATTCTTCTTCAAAAACAATACATACATCACATCATTGAGTCTGATAGGGGAGACAGAATCCCTCTAAAAAGTAACTATACCAATGCCAGTTGCGGTATACCTTCCATCATCTCCCATATCGATGCACATCTGGAGATCCTTCTCCTCCAAGTCACTGAAAAATTATTTGTTTCCCGTCATGTGGAATGAGGCACCATTGTCAAGATACCACATACTACCCATCACCATGATTGCCATCCATGCAATGAGGCTAAAATCATGTTCAAACCATGAAGCCAAGGCTTCACCCACTACTCGTCCTGCGGTCTTCTCGCTTGTTTTCTTGTGTGAATATTTTGTGACATAATGTCCTAGTTCATGACAGTGATAGAACTTAATTTTCGACAAGTCTTTCTTCTTTCCTCCTTGACCAGATTCTACTTTGGATTGGGATTTTATCCCTTTCCTTTTTTTTTCCTTTCCATCCAAGTCACAATTATCTTCATCCTCACCCTTGGACGAAGTCTTGTATTGGTTTCTATGCTATATTTCTTCTTGAACTAGATTAGACCATAACCTCTCCCAGCTTGGTAGTTTCTATCTACCATTTACCAAGTCTTGATAACTATGCTAGCTCTTGGGAAGGCCCAAGAGGGCTAGAGCTACCAGATCTTCTTCAGGGGCAGTGATACCAATCATGTTGGAAATAATACTGAGAGGGGGGAGTGAATCAGTATTAGCAAGTCAATTATTTCTCATTTCATAATCAGATTTGTATATGCTACTTCAGTTAGTGAAACCTACGTATATATGCAATTGTAGTTAAGGAAAATAGCGTATAACCTGCAGACTTATAATTTAGTTAATTCTTCAGATGTTGATCATTAATCTGTGCATCAGAACCATATAAACAGTAACCAGTTACAGTAAAAATAGAGCAGACAATCCCACACAAGAACACAAGATATAAGGTGGAAACCCAATGTGGGTGAAAACCACCTGCTACAATTCATCTCTATCTTCTTTTAATAAGAAACTTCTTTTTACAATGTTTCTGTACTGGTGTAGTCTTATACCAGTACACAAGCTTTTACCTACAGAACGCTATAATCTTCTCTTGTTCTCTAGTTTCTCCTAGATGGGAGCTTTAACCCCCTTAGCTCTTGTACTATCTAATGTGTTTACTAGTATGTAGGTGTTGACCTACAGAAGGCTACAACCTTCTCTTTTCTTCCAGGGACCTCGTTTCATAAATTTTAAGACTGGATCCATAAATAACATCAATCAAACATCTACATCAACCAATCTCCTTGTACCAACCAAACTGAATCAACCAATCTCTTCTTTGAAAGCTGTAAACAGAATACTGTACCAGTGACCAGAACCCAAGCCAGAACCCAAAATACTACAGCAGCAAAACAAAAGTAGCTACTGCATATTCTATGAGATTTACACTACTTCAATGTGACAAACCTACGTGCATATGCACTCTTCCCAAGGCCAACCTGCGTATACGCTGTTTTGGAATGCTAAACCAGCGTGTATACGTGCCTTTGATATACTGAACCTGCGTACAAATCTGTAAAAGATGATTTAACCTTTGCAATTAATTAGACATCAGTTATACCTAGATCATCAGATTTACAGATTACGATATGCGCCAATAATAAAAGATCAAAACCACAAAAAGATATTTCTCTTCAAGTTTTAAGATCTTGACCCACAAATAGAACTTATCCTTCTTCAAGCGCTCAGGTTCCTCCTTCATTCAGATTCAGCTATGCACCATAACCCAATGACCAGTAGTATAGATCTTTCTCTTCATTATATATTCAATATTTGAGTGCCTTTGCCTAATGATCTCCTCCTCCTTTTATTGTCTTAGGCCTTACTCAATAACATGGTCCAAAACCACTTAGAAGCAATACCTTGGACCAAATACCTTGGGTCAACACTTCGAACAAGATACCTTGGACCAATACCATGGGTCAAAATACCAAGGACCAAATACCACAAACCAAAACCAAGTTTTCCAACTTGTATGCACTTTTTCTTGCGTGAAAGTGCATGTATACGTATAGGCACTTTTTGGTCATCTAACCTACATGTATACGCGCCTCGGTCAAAGGGAACTTGCGTATATATTTGTTTCCTTCATTCTGAGAGCCTGAACTAAGATCTGCCATTTGATTCAAGTTTCCATCAAGGACAACACCTGTGTCATAGTGCCAACCTGTGTCATCTGAGTGAGTTGCCATCAAGGACAACACCTATGTCATAGTGCCAACTCGTGTCATAATGCCAAAAATCTCCCCCTTTGGACTTAATGGCAACCCCAAGTCACTCTCCCCCTTTGCCATCAAGGGCAAAGGGTTATGCTCCCCCTGAGTACATGTTGAATTATCTGATCTGCTAAAGAGTGTTTTCCATGCTTCGCCTGTCTGTAAGCAATATTTGCAAAAATATGTTCTTACAAGAAGAACAAGACCAAATATTCATACATACATCCATCTTCCAACCAAGTGGGGATATACCAAGATTGTCTCATCCACCCAACCAAGTGGGGATATACCAAAAGTTTGTATATGTCAAAACAAGAACATTACATCATTCATCCTAGGCATAGTGGGGAAACCAAAATAGGCCATTACATGACCTTGATAATAAAAGATATTCATGACATAGAGATAAAGTATCTAAAACAAGATTATGATAGTCATTAGCAACTATCATCTACAACATCTATCAGTCACCATCAACCATGATCTCCCTATGCACCTGTTCTACCTGAATAAAAACAACTGTGAAATTGTACCAAGATCTTCTAAGATAATGCCAAAAATGAATTTAGAAGTCTATGCTCCCCCTGAACCTGTGCTGGATGATTTCTGACAGATCTATATCAGACTCTATTCATCCTGATTCTAGCCCACTAATTTTCTTCAAGCCAAAATATATGGTACTGTACCCATAGAAAATCGGCTTATGTACGCGGATACGCTTCATGAAACTCACGTACAACCACTTTTCTCTAAAACAGATAAATTTCAACAGCAAGATGATGCATCAACTACTCCCAGATTTTGTCTGAGGTATTCAGATGTCTCTCTGGGCAGTGGTTTGGTGAATATATCAGCAACCTGTTCTTTGGATGGAACATACTCCAATTTGACCTTTTTTTCAAGCACTTATTCTCAGAGAAAATGATATTTGATAGGTATGTGCTTGGTCTTTGAATGCATGACTGGGTTCTTTGAAATACTGATTGCACTTGTATTATCACATATAATGGATATGGGTGGAGTACGTGTGATCTGAATGCCTTGCAAAGTTTGAATCATAAAAAGAAGTTGTGTGCAGCAAGATGCAACAACCACATATTTTACTTTAGCTGTAGATAATGCAATTGAACTTTGTTTCTTGTTGAACCAAGATACTAATCTGGAACTCATATAGAATGCACCACCACTAGTGCTCTTTCTGTCATCCATGCTTCCTGCCCAATCTGAATCTGTATATGCATGAAGGGTAAGATCTGTCTCCCTAGGATACCATAACCAAAAGTTCTGAGTTCCTTGAAGATATTTGAAGATCCTTTTGACTACCTAAAGGTGTGATTCCTTTGGATTTGCTTGGAATCTTCCAACTATTCCTACTGCATGCATGATGTCTAGTCTGGTACCTGTTAGATAGAGAAGACTACCAATCATGGATCTATAGGTTGGTTGATGTACTATTGTTGATTCATCATTTGCGCTAAGGCTACATCGTGTTACCATAGGGGTACATACTGGTTTAGAGTCTTCCATGCCATATTTTTTCAAGATTTGCTTGAGATACTTGGTTTTTGATAGAAAAATACCATCTTTATGTTGTTGAACTTGTAAACCAAGAAAATATGTGAGTTTACCAAGCAGGGACATTTCAAATTCTTTCTGCATTACCAAGGCAAAGTTTTGACTCATGGCTTCTCCATTGCTACCAAAAATAATATCATTAAAATATACAACAAGTATTAACAATTTATCATTGCCAATTTTCATATATAGACTGCCATCAGTTGATCCTTTTGAAAAACCTTGTTTATGAAGGTATTTTTCAAGACGATAATACTAGGCCCTTGGAGCTTGTTTTAGACCATAGAGAGCTTTTCTGAGTCTACATACAAGTTTTGGATCATTTCCAAGGATGAATCCATCTGGTTGCTCAATATATACTTCTTCTTCTAAATTTCCATTTAAAAAGACAGATTTTACATCCATTTGATATAGTTTGAAGTTCTGAAAGGTAGAAAGAGAAATAAACATTCTTACGGCTTCAAGTCTAGCAACAGGTGCAAAAGTTTCTTCAAAATATATACCTTCTTATTGAGCATATCCTTTACAAACAAGTCTAGCCTTGTTTCTAATAACTTCTCCATTCTCATTCAGCTTGTTTTTGAATATCCATTTGGTTCCAATGACATTATTATCATGAGGTCTAGGAACTAATTCCCAAGTATTATTCTTCTCAATTTGCTCAAGCTCTTCATTCATGGCCTTGACCCAGCATTCATATTTGCATGCTTCATGTACATTTTGTGGTTCGATGGAGGAAAGCAATGCTAGATAACTTGAAGCTTCTATAATAGTTCTTCTTGTCTGCACACTTGCCTCTTTCTGCCCCAAAATTTGAGTCTCTGGATGATTCTTCTGAATGTACCTAGATGGAGTCTTTTCTTCTTCCATTCTTTGCTCTTCTGGTGCTTCATTGGTTTCTTCTTCAGGATAGTCCTCATCTTCTTCGTGCTCTTCAGTTTTTACCTACTTTGGATTTTTGCCTGCTTCATCAACCACAACATCAATGCTTTCAACAATTTTCCCAATTCTTTTATTATAGAACTTATATCCTTTACTTCGGGAAGAGTAGCCAAGGAGAATGCCTTCATCTGCTCTAGGTTCAAACATGCCAAGTTTTTCATCAATCCTTTTGGTGTAACATTTGCTTCCAAAAATTTTGAAATATTTTATTGTAGGAGTCTTACCATACCAAATTTCATGAGGAGTTTGAGTGCTGTTTGCCTGAATGTTTGTTTTGTTGAGGATAGTGATGACAACGAATGCAGCTTCACCCCAGAAGGTTGCAGGAGTTCTAGATTCATCTAGCATAGCACGGGCCATTTTTTGAACTGTTCTATTCATTCTTTCTACCACTCCATTTTGCTGAAGAGTCCTTGTAGTGGAGAATTCCCTTCTTATTCCATGTTCTTCACAAAAGTCAAAGAATTCATCTGAGGTAAATTCCCCTCCTCGATCAAATCTGAGACATTTGATTTTACGATCTGATTCATTCTCAAGCAAAGCTTTGAAGGATTTGAAATTTTCAAATGCTTCATATTTATGCTTCAGAAGTCCTATCCAATACATTCTAGAAAAATCATCAATGAACAATACAAATTACTCTTCTCCATGAGGTGACTTTTTCCTTGAAGGACCACATAAATCTGTATAAACAAGTTCAAGAGGCTTTCTAGCTGATCCTTCCTTTTCAGGGAAATGTGCCCTGGTTTTCTTACCAAATTGACATGATTTTCATATTGTATTATCTGGAATGCGGATATCAGGAAGATCACGAACAACTTGATATTTGCATGCTTTCCTTATTTGAGGGAAGCTTAAATATCCCAATCTTCTGTGCCATAGCCAGTGTTCATCAGTTTTGCTTAGATAGCATTGTTGTTGTCCTCCCTTGCATATGTATAAGTTATTTGGAGTTCTTATACCTCTGATCATGGTTTCACCTGTAACAAGCTCATGAACAACACACCCATTTTATCAAAATTCTACTTCATTTCCTTGATCACACATTGTACTTACACTCAAAAGGTTATGCTTTAGACCATCAACATACGTAACATTTCCAGCTTTAACCTTTTCTTTTAAGAGAATAGAGCCTTTACCTTTTATGACAACAAGAGTGTCATTACCAAATGAGACCTTCTTTTCTCTCTCTAAGGCATTATATGATTGAAGTTTTTCTTTATCACCTGTCATGTGTTTCGAGCATCCACTGTCGATGTACCATTGATTTTCTTGTCCTTCAGAATACAGAGCTATACCACATATTTCTGTTTGTGGTTCTTTCTTTCTCCATGTTTTGGGACCCAATGAAGTCTGCCCCTTCTAAGATGTTTGCCGAAAATTACTCTTGCATTCAGAATCTTCATGACCAAAGTTGTTACAAATAGAGCATTCTATTTCATTTTCAATAGCAAAGAAGTTATTGTAGGTCCTTTTCATGATCCCAGTCACATTCCTTTGATTTCGTGCTTCTCTAGTCATGATGGTCTTGTAAGCAACACATTAAGCGGCTTTTGTCCAAAGTTATGACATGAGAAACATTGGCCATTAAAGAAATTCCTGCAATTATCGAATCTACGGGCCCAGTGATTGTAGTTTCCATTGGCATTCATTCTTGAAGCAAATTGAGTATGATTTACCTGAGGTTGGTTGTAGCTTTTGTTCATCCTTGAAGTAGTTTGGAATCGATTTACCTGGTGATCTACTTTATGCCTTTGTTGACGATTATCGAACTGTTCACTTTTCCTTGCTGCATCAAGATAGCTTTTGGAGGTTGACGACTTTGGTGCTTGAGATGCTTCTTCAGTATAGCCAAGACCTATTTTTATCTGAGGAGAATGCTACACTTTGATAATTTCATCTAAATTTTCTGATCCTTTCATAAATATGAGATTGAGAGCTTTTGTTTTCTCAATATCTTTTATTAGACCCACAATTTCACATTCTAATTTTGCATTGTGTTTTTCCCTTTCAGCAAGTTGGAATGTCAGAGTATCTATAATCATATTATTTTCTTCTAAACAAACTTTAAGTTTAGAAATTTCTTCATAAAGACGATATTCATCTAAAGCATCCAAGAAATCATCATCTTCAAAATCCATCAGAAGTCTATAGTTATCACTATTTTCATCTTCATCACAGTTTGATAGACCATCACTATCTTCATGCGTATAGTAACACTTCTTACTTACACTTTGTTTTCTATTCCATTTTGCTAGTTCTTTACCTTTATCAAACTTGTCTTTATGAGGACATTTGGCAGCATAATGACCAACTCTTCCACAAGAAAAACATTTGAAAGGTAGTTTACCTTTGAATCTTCCAAAACCCCGTTGAAGCTTTTTGATGAAGTTTACTTCTTCCTCTCCTTCTGAAATATGCCCTGATTCTTCTCTTCCTGCAACTTTGAATGCAACTTCTCTCATATCTGATGGACCTCCTTTTCTCATTTTAAAAGCAATTAATATTCCATGCAACTGTGTCATAGTAATAGTCTGAAGATCTTGCTTTTCTTCTATCGCAGACACTTTTGATTCAAACTTAGTAGACAAGGATCTTAAAATCTTTTCAACTAAAGTAACTTCTTTTATCTCTTCACCCAAATTCTTCATGCAATTAAAAATCTCATCTACTCGTAAGAAGTAATTAGCTATACTTTCATCATTGTGCATTTTGAGAGTTTCATATTGTATTTTGAGAGTTTGTAGTTTTGCACGTTTTACTTGAGAATCTCCTTCATAGCTTAGAATGATCTTGTCCCATATTTCCTTGGCAGATTTGAGCTACATAACTTTGACAAATTATGATTGTGACAGACTCCCTAATAATATATTGACAGCCTTAGCATTGGTTTCATATTTCTTTTTACCTGCTGCATCTGTAGGAATGGCTGAGGGAAATGTATATCCTCCTTCTACAATCTCCCAGCCATCTGTTCCTTTAGACTAAAGATATGTCATGGTTCTTACCTTCCAATAGATGAAGTTGCTCCCATCAAAGATTGAAGGTTTGATAGATCCTTCTTTTTCTTGGTTACTGATGACGATGGATCTTCCTTCAAGCGATCAAGCTTCTTTTGAAGGACCTGCTCTGATACCAATTGTTGGAAATAATACTGAGAGGGGGGTGGGGTGAATCAGTATTAGCAAGTAAATTATTTTCATTTCACAATCAGATTTGTATACACTACTTCAGTTAGTGAAACCTGCGTATATACACAATTGTAGTTAAGGAACTAGCGTATAACCTGCAGACTTATAATTTAGTTAATTATTCAGATGTTGATCATTAATCTATGCATCAAAACCATATAAACAGTAACTAGGTACAGTAAAAAAAGAGCAGACAATCACACAGAAGAACACAAGATATAAGGTGGAAACCCAATGTGGGTGAAAACCACCTACTGCAATTTGTCTCTATCTTCTTTTAATAAGAAACTTATTTTTACAATGTTTTTGTACTGGTGCAGTCTTATACCAGTATGCAGGCTTTTACTCGCAGAAGGCTACGACCTTCTCTTGTTCTCCAGTTTCTCCTGGAAGGGAGCTTCAACCCCTTTAGCTCTTGTACTAGCTGATGTGTTTACTAGTACGTAGGTGTTGACCTACAGAAGGCTAAAACCTTCTCTTTTCTTCCAGGGACCTTGTTTCATAAATTTTCAGACTAGATCCATCACTAACATCAATCAAACATCTGCATCAACCAATCTCCTTGTACCAACCAAACTGAATCAACCAGTCTCTTCTCTGAAAGCTGTAACCAGAATACTATACAAGTGACCAAAACCCAAAACACTGCAACGACAAAATAGAAGTAACTAAAGCATATTCTATGAGATGTACACTACTTCAATGTGACAAACCTGTGTGCATATGCACTCTTCCCAAGGAAAACCTATGTATATGCTGTTTTGGAATGTCGAACTAGCGTGTATATGTGCCTTTGATATACTGAACTTGTGTACAGATATGTAAAAGATGATTTAACCTTTGCAATTAATTAGACATCAATTATACCTAGATCATCAAATTTACATATTATGATATGTGCTAATAATGAAAGATCAAAACCACACAAAAATATTTCTCTTCAAGTTTTAAGATCTTGACCCATCAATAGAACTTATCCTTCTTCAAGCGCTCAGGTTCCTCCTTCATTCAGATCTAGCTATGCACCATAACCCAATGACCAATAGTATAGATCTTGCTCTTCATTATATATTCAATACTTGAGTGCCTTTGCCTAATGATCTCCTCCTCCTTTTATAGTCTTAGGCCTTACTCAATACCATGGTCCAAAACCACTTAGAAGCAATACCTTGGACCAAATACCTAAGGTCAACACTTCAGACAAGATACCTTGGACCAATACCATGGGTCAAAATACGAAGGACCAAATACAACAGAACAAAACCAAGTTTTCCAACTTGTACGAGCTTTTTCTTGTGTGAAAGTGTGTGTATATGTATACGCACCTTTTGGTCGTCTAACCTGCCTGTATACGCGCCTCAGTCAAAGGGAACCTACGTATTTCTTTGTTTCCTTTATTCTGAGAGCCTGAACTGAGATCTGTCATCTGAGTGAGTTGCCATCAAGGACAACACCTGTGTCATAGTGCCAACCTATGTCATCTGAGTGAGTTGCCATCAAGGACAACACCTATATCATAGTGCCAACTTGTGTCATAATACCAACAAATCCCACCAAGTTCATCATGACATTGTGTAAACCTGCTTAGGTACTGCAAAATTGTTTCATTCTTTTGCATCTTAATACTTCAACGCTTGTCCTTGAGTGACAACTTCTTATTGTCACTATTGTTCTCAAACAAATCTGTCAGTGTTTTCCACATCGTGAACGAAGTCTCTTTCCCATGGATATTTTAGACAATATGATACCGAACTCCCTCCAATATGATCCTCCTCGCTTAAGCCACATACTTCTTCCACATAGCAAGATCCTGGGCATCAGATTCTAGGGGTTTCATTACATCTGTCTTGATGTATTCTAGCAACCCATTATCATCCAATACTGCCTCGATGCAGATCTTCCCTGCCATAAAATTTTTGGTTCCTTCCAAGGAATACTCACGCCTTACTCCACTGAAAGCCATCTTCTGGGTCCTAGAAGAAACCTGTAACAATGATCTTGAATTTCGAACCTCCTGCAATGACAACTTCAAAGTCTCTTCTCTACTGTGAATCTAGCTATGATACCATGTAGAAATTAATGTGTATATTCTAAACTGCTCATGAAATTTTCTAAATCACAAGACTAGAAGCTACTCTATTGATCTTCAGAAGTAAATTCATGATTGAGAACAAAAATCATTAACCTGCGTGAAGATTCAACACACATACACAAATATTTATCTAGGGGAAAGAAACTACTCAAAACCCCTTACTATTTGTATTGCATTAATCAAAGAATCTGGATGAATACAATATGCTCTACTCAAGATTGAGCTTAACTTGCATCTGTATCTTCTATCCCCTACCTAACAGACTGACCTTGGCCAATACTTAGACAAAATTTTGAGCCTCCAATCTCCTATTTCCTTGCATTGTTCCTCAAGGAATTAGCCCCCTATTTTTTAGGAGATTCCTAAATATGGATTGAACAATTCCTATATTCTTTCTCTGGCTGCATGCATGACCTGTATAACTTGGAATAGTTTACAACTGATAGTACACTTCCCTTGAAATCGAATCGCAATTGGGAAACTTGAATTCTCTGCATGCAAAAATTATTTTGGGCTAGTTGATCAGTTAAATGGATGATCACTCAGTGTGAAAAAAGTTACACGCCCTTAACTTGACCTCCACTAGTTCTAGTGATAGTGAGAACTAGTTTTTTTTTTTTTTTTTTTTTGGCTGTGGTTCACAGATACCCTGGTCAATGGGTGGCGCTACGTCCATGGAAAAATCTAGACTGATCGACCCCGAAGGGAATCTAGCCCTACAGCCCACTAGCTAGGCCTAACCCCAAGGGCTTCGGGGAGAATGGACCCTGTGACCTCCCGATGGCAAGGCACTGATTTTGACCAATTGAGCTAACCTTGGGGCTGATAGTGAGAACTAGTTACACTAACAATAAATCAAATTAATTGAAATAGATTGATACAAATTAGCAATCAATGATGTAGAATTAAACTCAAGTGTCTCCAACTCGAATTTACTGAGTTAAATGAGTGAAAATAGCAATATCACCTTAGTTAACTACCTCCAAGTATTCTGCTGAAACTAAAATTCGAATTTCTCCTAATTTAATCAAGGGAAAGTTAAATTAGGAATTTCTTGCAGAAATTTCAATGAAGACTTAGGACAAGAGACTTTGATTGTGGCTGAATCTGATTCAAAATTCAAATTCTGTGTACTCATATCAGGTTGCAACAATAGTGGATTTTCATGCATGTTATGATCTATGATGTTCTTTGAATATCCACCACTGCCAAGGACACTTCTTGGGTCATGGTATGGAGGTGAATACAAGAACTTATCATGAGAATGATGAATATTAATTGGATTAACATAATCTTTTTCACCATAATGGTCAAAGAATGGAATACCAATGTGATTATGAAATTGGCATTTCTCTTCTTTAATAGGGTATATTAAATCTTCAAGAACATGGCCATCTCATTCTACTAGTTTAGTATATGAATATGGAGGAATTCCAAGAGCATCCCAAACTGAAAGATCACCCCATCCCACAATTGGATATGATAAATCATTCAAATTATATTGTAGATTGAAGGCTTTAAAATCTAAGTCTTCTGAAGAGAAGAAAAGGTCATCCATTATGTTTGGGCACTCATCACTTCTTATATCAACAAAATCTTGAATTTCAGGGTGATGGTTGTACAAGGTTTCAACTTGAGTAAGGATTTGTAGATCATTTGAATGGTTACTAATATTACAAGAATATTAATGATTGTTTTGACATGAATGAATATGAAAGAGGGAAGAAATGTTGAAAGTATATTCACCCTTTTTCTCCTCTACCTGCGAGATGTAGCCACTTTGTACCTGATCACCATTTGAACAAATAAATTGGGAATTAAAAGTATCTGGGACAATTACTAGTATAATGGATTGAATAATTGAATCAAGGTACAAATGGTGATGAGGTGTAAATGATAGAGGATTACAAGTATCCCTTGAAGAAACACTACTTTCAATGGAATTAGATTAAATATTAAGATTCTGCATATTAGTGTTAACTTGAAGAATCATCGGATCAACCTCCACATTAGATTTGATGGAATCTTGAGAACCATGAATGCTTCCTTGAATGAAAACTGGTTCATGAGAAAAACATGAATGTGGGAGAAATGGATCAACAATTTGGTTTTCATATTTCATAATTCCATCCTTGACATGGGGGGAAACTTTATTTGGTAATGAGAAAGGAGGAGGGAAAGGAATAAAAGGAGTAATATATTCCACCTCCAAGGATGGATGTGCATCATGATTGAGAAATTTCGAAGTAAAAAATCAATAGAATCTAATATAAATTGTTTCAAAGAGTCTAGAACCAAACACTGAAACTTCTCCTCTGGATGTGGGCTTCTGTGATTCATTATCATATATCAAGCCCCTTTTATATCAATCACATAAAGTTTTTAAGGTTGATGTATTTCAAACCACTTACTATGGTTTGTCATCAGGATAGAGATGGATAGTTTGATTCAAAGAACTAATAAATACATTGGAGATGCAATGACTAATTCTGAACAAATGAAAAATAAATAATATTATATTCAAAACTAATGTTAAATAGTAAATAAAATCTATTAAAATTTAAATTAAAAATGGAAATAATAATTAAAATTCCATAAAGCCACGAATTAAGAAAAAAGAATAAAAATAAAAAAGAATTGAAAATATCTTCTTCTAGAAATTGACAACAAAGGTGAAGAAACTAAACAAGAAAATCCTCTACTAATTCAAAAGATTCACAAAGATCCTTAACAAGTTGCTCAAATGAATGAATAGAAGTCGTTGGTAACGTATGACAACAACACTTAACACCGCCTTCAAGGGAGAGGCTAAAAAACTTGGACATGACATTACAATGTATTCCATTAGAAAGAGAAAAATGAAGAAATTGAATATGTCCAAGGACAATTAGTTAACCCTTACCATCAAAATTGAGATGTGACAAGTTATGAATGATTTCTGCGGGGATTATAAGATTTGATATGTTAAAAAAACATCTCGGGATTATGATTTGGGAAGAAGCCATTCAAGACAAGAGATGCAAAACAGACTTGATGGGCTCAACTTCTCATTTGGCCGTCCTTCTAGTTCCACTTCTTGAAAGTGCTGGAAATACACCAACAAAAGGGGTCTCCCTCGTATGAAGTCCCAATTAGACCTCACACCATTAATATTAAGAGCCCCATCTAGATAATAGGCTTGACCACCATTATTCTTAGGGATTTTCCTTGGCTGTAATTATCGACATAAGAGATTATGCAAGAAATATTTGAAACAAGAAAGTAAGTTGATAGTGTGAGGCAAACCTTTGCAATGCATATAAGGGACTTTTATGTAAGGGAAAGAGAGAGTGACCCTCTAGAAGAAATTAATATTTCTATTTGTTAGGCGTGACCCAACTTGGTCCAGTTTTGGTCAAAGACTCCACATTTTGAGGAGCGAAGCACATAGATTCCTGGGAGTTCTATTCACCATGCAACGTCTAGGGGCTTTGGGGTGGGCAAAAGCCCCTTATTTTGTAATGAGTATCAGGGTTTAGTTCATTGTTTTTTCAAACCCATAGTATGTGGACCATGGTTTTGTAGTAATGAAATATATATAGATAAGGAGATGTAATTATTTTTCGGAAGGAGGAAGATGTTGATGAATTGATCATACTTTTTGTATTTAGTCTGTATTTGGGCCTTAAATAAAGCCTCTGCAACTGATTTCATGGAGGCTTCAGAATAGTCTGCAGTTGAGTGTGCAGACCACCTACAGCTAGGTGCGCAGGTCAAAGAAATTGTATGTACTAAAAGATTCTATATTATAAAAGAAGAAAGTTTTTGGCAAAGTCTTGCATATTATTAATATTATATATATATAATATATATATATTATATATAATATATATATATATATATATATAATATTCATAATCTGTGTTCATATGTACTGCTATGCATGCTTTTTACTTATTTATGTGAAAGAATACATGTTATGTTGTTCTCTGATATGTTTATGTAATAAGCACAAATATGTGAAGTAAATCATTAGAAATTTTTTATGTATGCAAAGTTGTATATCAGTATAAAATATAAGAAAACACATGGGTGCCACAACGCAATATCCTTATGGTTGTAGAAACCTGGTTTTGCAACCTCCCATAACCGTTTCAGGTGATACTGCGATTTGCTTGTTGGTCGTTGCTAAAAGGGTCAATGGTTGAGGGTTTTGTTGGTGTGTAGTACACTTTGAACCTAGGTTCAAGCCCCTTAAGTGAACAAATGGTTCTGTTTCCAGGACCGAGATCTATTTGAGGGATATGTTTTGGCGTCCCTCGAAGAAGGAAATATAGGAGTGGTTTGAACAAAAAGAGTGAGAATTTACAGTTCAGGAAAATGGAAACCTGCGATTATCGATTGAAGCTTGGTTGCAGAATTATCTCTTTATAGAACAATACGAGACCTTCATCACAACATTTTATAATGAACTATATGAATGTGTATCAAAGTTTACTGAGCATAAGACCTATTTCAAAAATGATGAGCCTACCATGTGGAGCCCTGAATTGATACAACAACTTAGGAATAGTAACAACAATATCTCAAGAGCAGTTTATTTTTTTATTGACAGTATCCTGGAGGATTTAGTAATGAACTTGCAATAGAAATGGCTGTATCTTACAACGAAGCTGAGCGAATATTTTTCAAGGGTCCATGAGGTAATTACCTAAATTATTTGAAGTTGTGGATTACAATTCTTTTGTGTGAAAAGGGCGTACTAGAAATGCAGTCATATTAATGTTTGGATGAAGAGGGAATAAGTCTGAACCAACACCAAGGCCTACATGAAGTGGAAAGTGATATATAATAGATCACAAACCAAAGAAATTTATTGATATTGACTATAGTCCTGTGTTAGGTGGGTCTAAGAGTTAAGAAGAACGAAGTAACCCCACAACACATGGAAAATTTTAGGGGCTAATGTTCGCCCAGTGGGCTAATTTTCCATGATTTTTCCACAAAAAGATTCGCCAATTTCTAATTTTTATAAAAGGTGATTCGCCCAAATTTTAGAATATAAAATTATTTTACCTTTAAAATCGCCAACATTTATAGAGACTATATATAAAATCATTATAAATTTGAATAATTTTACAAATATATTCAATAAACATTTTATAGTTTGCATATTAGGGATTAATGAGATTCGCCATTGTTTCTAAACTTCAAGAAAAATTTCCATCCTTAAAATTTTCCTTGCCACAACACTGCAGTATTCCCCCTCCCATCTTGAGGGTGTGTTGAATTTAGGAGTTGAGAAAAATTAGGGAATCTTTGGGATTCCCCATCCATCTACTCTCCTTACCTTCCATCCCCCTCCCCGTAATTCCCCAATACCCCTCATCCTCCCCCTCCCCCTAACCCCCCAAGAAGAAAAATGGGCGATAATATTAAGATACCTATCTTTAGAGGACTTGGATTAGAGGATCCTGAGAAATTCTGGTTTGTAGCTGATGCGGTATGGAAAGCAAGACATATCACCGAAAAATATGTAAATAAGGTGCAACTCATCATGGCACTGCAAGAAAGAGCACAGACATGGTACATGAAGTATTCTACGACTAATCAGGCTGCTTCATTGGATGATATTAAGAAAGCACTAGTATCAGAATTCAAGAAGCCAAAATTAGAATCACAGTGCATTATGGAGCTGAATGAAATCAACTAGATGACTACTGAGTCTGTGTGGGAGTTGGATTAGCGATTCAAGGTGTTAATGAGGTAAGTAATATTTAGCATACCTCCATAACGTCATAAATAGTGGTTTATAGTTGCGTTGCTGCGACATATCAGGTTACCCTTGACACAACAGAAGATCCTGACTCAAGTAAAAGCATTGGAGATTGTAATGAAGCTAGAAGCTTCGTCAATTAGAGATACTCATATAGGAGTACAACAAAGCCAGAGTCAACTACCAAATTTGACCTTGGAATTGCAAGATATCAAGAAAGGTAAAGAAACCAAATTAGAATTGTGTGTACAAAATGCAAAGTAGAGGGCCATTATAAGGATCAATGCCCTATGTTTGGAGATTACTTGGTAAGGATAGCACCTAATCCAGTAAACCCAGGATCAAGTTTTTGGTGCAAGATTTGTAGAATGAGAAGCCATCATCGTTTTGAATATTTCTATTTACTACAGAAGTACGTGTAGACCCCAAAGTAGTTGTTTTGAAACTTTTGTAAGTCAATGGGTGATGATGAGAGAAATTTTTGAAGATATGACTTGATGATGGAGCGCATTGTTGATGCTTATAGCCTACAAGTTGAAGGACATACACGCGAGGAGCCAGGACAACAATTTAGTAGAGGAGGCTTCCAAGGATGAGGATGAGGATGAGGAGGAAGAGTTGGTTGATGACGTAGCCATAATATTTGTTATAATTGTGGACAGACATGAAATTTTGCAAGAAACTATCAGAACCTTAATACAACCTGTAGCTACTGCAAATCTTTTGATCATGTGATAGAAGCATGTCATGTGCTTATCATGAAGATGCAAGAGAAAAGGAACCAACAACTTGCAACAAATATTCAAATGATGACCGCTGAGCCAAGGGAGGAAGAACAACGCATCAACATCGTAATAATGAGTGGAGCTGTGACAAAGAGATGATAAAGGTAAAAGGAAAGTAGAAGAGACATGGGTAATAAAGACTGCAGAAAAGGCCCCTAGGTGTAGTCTCCAAAAGGAAAAAGAAACTTTCATGGGAGTGAAGCGAAGCTTTAGGGATGCTAAGTGATGAGCCTTGGTATTGCAACAAGAATGCTGAAACTCCCAAGACTACCAAATTTAACTATCAATCCAAGTTTCGTACAAACTTAAGAGGTTTGTCCTTCCTTTTCTATCATGATGTAATGGAGTGCATGTAATGAAATCAAATCGTAAACTAATTGCAGAAAAAGAAATGCTCGAAATGGAAACCTTAACCTATTGCAAGAAATAAAATACAAGGAATGAAACTTATTATAATTGCATAAAGTAAATATCATGAACTAAATTCCAACCATTATATTTCAAAGATTTTAGATCCATTAAAAGGGTTCATTGGATGTGGCAATCAACAAAATCATCATTGTATCATCTAATTCATAGATTTGTCCATTAACCCAAGTCGCTTAAATGTTTTGCATGGGTAAAGAGGCAAGTCTTAAGTGGTATTTATTCTTCCCTAATATTTTATTTAGAGCCTTGGGGTCTTGATTAAACCCTAAGGGAGCATAACCAAGCTTATTGAGTGAATCTGGGCAATTATATACATGCTGGAAGGCTGCTACAGGGTTTCCTATAGCTTACTACAGGAAACAACAAATTTGCTATAGGGAGTTATAATACACCAAATGAACAACCAAATAAAATCCAATTTGGATGGGAATTTTACCCCATGCTAAAAGATGGCATAAAATTACTATTCTAAAATCTAGAAATTCGAGAACTAGTGAGCTAGTAAATCTATCAAATGCCTAACCTAATCAAGTGAAAATACAATGGGGTAATTTTTGTTATTAGCTGAAAGTGTTTTTGATATAATTCAAGTGGGATCAACTCAATTGAAGCTCATTAGCATGCTCTAAAAAATAACAAAAATTTATTGTTATTTTCCACAAATGGCTTCCAAAAATCTAGATTTGGGAATATGAAAACTAATCCAACTAGCTCAATGATTACTATGACCTTCCAAATATGTTCCAAGGATGAAATTATGCTTTTGATCCTGTAAAAGAACTTACTTCAACCTTTTAACCCAATTTTACAATAAGAAATCATTGACACTAAATGCAGAAATAGAAAATAGACAAGAACAAGAGATGCATGTGAATAAGAAGTGAAAAGAAGAAAAGTAAATGATACAAAAGGGCTTTGAGGCTCCTGGGATGGCCAAGCCTAAGTAAATTCAGAGTCCTATGGAGGAGACCAAGATTTAGAAGTTGAACATGTCACCAATATTCATTATTTCCATCTATACAATTACAACCCTGCAAGAAATGATATTGGAGTTGCAAAAATATGAGTTATCTCCACAAGAAGACTAACAAAAATACACCCCTAGAGGAAAATTCAACTTGGTACTCATACAAAATTATTAGGAATCATTCCCCATATAAGGAGGAATATTTCCCCACCAAAATCCCGTGATTAGTGGATCTAGTTCCCAATACTAGGAATCTGCATTAAATGGTAGAGAACACATTCCTAGATTTTCTCAAGCATTGGAGCTCCACAATCTGTGCCATAACTCAAGAATATATTGTTGATTTATTATTTAATATTGATTCTCCTATAGTAGGGAGCAAGTCCCTAAATTATCTCCTCCTCCAAATCTCATAATCTGCCCAATATTCTCACAATATTCCACAAAAATAAATAATATTAGGCACACATATACAATTATCCATAAACCTTCCTAATGAACATATTAAAGTTAAAAATACATTATCTAATGCAAAAAGAGAGGTTTAATGTGATAAAGGATGGTCATATGGGCCTTAATTTATGTCTAGTTTAGAGGCCCATCACTCAGGCTTCAACATCTAGTGCATAACCAAAGTTAATGCCAAGAATTAGATCCAAGTGTCTACTTCGGCGCAAGAATTAGATCCAAGTATTTTCAAGTTGTTTTTACAAAATTGCATGAAGTTTTTAAAGAATCAAAGGGATTTCGAAGGGCTGTCGGAGTTGATAGACTCTTGCACTGCTAAAAAGGTACCACAAAGCGATCTGTGCGTAGTGAACAATTTACATCGACACAAGAAGAGAATGGGGAAGGAAATGAGATTAACTACGTCGATCACATAATATGATATGGATCAGGTAATCCTAGATTTAGGATAATGCCAACGTGTTACCTAAGAAAAATTGGGATTCAATGGGAAGACCAAAGTTGTAATGATCACCAATACAGTTGAGGATGGCTAACCAAGAGAAGATCCTCCCTATGGGAAGGTTACTTGGCGTCATAGTAGACATCGAAGGAGTCTGAACCATTGTAGACTTTGAAGTGATTGAAATTGTAGATGACATAAACTCTTATCCAACATTTATTGGATTGGATTGATCTTTTGATAATTTTGCAATAATAAATTTGAAGAAGATACAAATGGTGTTCAGAAGAGATGATATGAGGGTCATTGTCCCTCTAGACCCCTAGAAGGAGTGCACTATACAGAGCCTTTACGTGATGAGTACTATGACGCAAATGTCAAAAACAATTATTAGATAACAACTTAAGAGAAATATTGGATTAATCCTAATGTAGATGGAAAATTGGACTGGGAACAGGACAGTTCTTGTACTTTAGATTCCGAGGAAGAACTGGAAAATTGGTAGAACATCTTATATGAAATTTCTACCATGAAATCACTTCACTGCATAACTTTTGAGGTATGTGATATGCCTTATTATGATAGGATCAAAATTGAAGCCTGTTTCTTAATGAATATGAAAAAGGAATACGAAAAGAACGAAGGTTCGAGCTTTGGATGTAGCCCTTAAGGCTACACTTGCTAGATGGTGGGGTACCCATAAAAGAAATATAGCAGATTAGCAGGAGTGTCGAAGATTAATGTGGATCAGGTTTGGCTCAATCAACATGGAAATAGAAGTAAAGTATGATGGTAAGGTTGATCCTTGGGAGAATATTCATCACTACACTTCAGTTTGAAAAGAAATTCCAAAACAAGAGTGGGTACATGGGTTTATCCACACAGTAGAAATGATTCCTATGAATTGGTATCTTGAAGCAAAACTGCAACATGGAACTATGAATTGGACAAATTTGGTTGAAGGGTTTATGCTAAAATTTAGTTTTGAAGATGATTGTTCATGTATAGACTTGACTCTTTAGGTAATCAAAGCAAATATTTTTGAGAATGAAGCTCCATTAACTTGGCAACGTGATTAAGATGCGAAGTTATAAAATGCATTGGAATGTTATAATATCACTGTCGAAGAAGATGAAGATCCACACAATATTGATATACTAGAATTGAAAGGACATCGTGAAGTTACTGGACTAGCACCTGAAATATTAGATATAAGCGAAGTTCACAATGATTGGAGACTATTGGGACATAGATATAGTTAGTAATATCCTAGAGCTTCTACATGAATACCAAGAGTTATTCCCTACAAAGTTTTCAGAAATGAAGGGAATATTAGGGGACCTAGGAGTTATGAGGATCCCTATGAAACTTGACGTGAAACCTGTCAAGCAAAGACCCTATAGGTTGAATCTAAAATATAAGGAAAAATTGAAGGAAGAACTAGACAAAATGTTAGCAACAGGGATCATCGAACCTGTCAAAGAGCCTGCATGGGTAAGTCCCATGATAGTTCAAGAAAAGAAGACTAAGGGAGAGATCATAATTTGTGTTGACTTGAGGAGACTAAATGATGCATTTGTGCATGACCCTTTCCCTACAGCATTTACAGATGAAGTATTAGATAATGTAAGAGGTCACAAAGCCTATTCTTTTACATATGATTTTTCGGGTTACCATCAGTTCATAATTGTGCCAGAAGATAGACATAAGAAAACTTTTGCAACAGAGTGGGGCTCATTTCAGTACATGATGATGCCTTTTGGCTTGAAGAATGCACCTGCAATATTTTCTAGAGTTGTAGTTGCAACATTTAAGGAGTACATACACAAATTCTTAGAAGTTTACTTCAATGATTGGACAATCTGTGGGCTATTAAAGAAGCATATTTCAAGCTTAAGGCTTATGCTGGATACATGTAGGCAACATCAAATTTCACTTAAGTTTAAGAAATGTATATTTTTTGTGCCTTGTGTCGTACTCTTGAGGTATATTGTTTGCAAACAGGGTTGCTAGTGGATCTTGAAAATATAGCAGTCATTGTGAACTTGCCAGAACAAAAAATAGTGAGACAATTATGAACGATGCTTGGACACACTAGCTATTATAGAAAGTTATAAAGGGGTATGCACAGATATTGCACCCATGGAGAAGTTATTGAAGATATATGTCACTTTTAAATGGGACGAAGAATGTCAGAAGAGTATGGATATACTCAAAGAGAAGATGGTAACTGCGTCGATCTTAGTTTTTCCGAACTGGAATAAGGAATGTCATGTACATGTTGATGCATCTTGTATAGCATTGGGTATAGTGGTGGCACAACCAGGAGCATGAAAAGTTGATCACCCCATAGATTTTGCAAGCAGAAAATTTTCCAAGGCAGAAAAGAACTATAGTACAACAGAAAGGGAAGGGTTAGCTATGGTTTATGTGTTACATAATTTTAGGCACTAATTGTTGGGAGGACCTTTTAAGATGTTCACTGGTCACTTCACATTGAAATATTTGGTAAATAAGCCTGTTTTAGGAGGAAAAATATGTCGATGGTTGTTGTTTTTCCAGGAGTATTATTTTGAGGTTGTAGTCAAACCAAGAAGATTGAATGCCAAGCCTCATCATTTGTCGAGGTTGGAGAGAGGAGATGAACCCAATAGTATCGAATATAACTTGCCCGATGCACAGTTGTTTGCAATTAGGGTGGTGGATGATCAATTCATGGATATTATTTAGTTTTTGGCCATAAGAATGGTGCCTGCAGAGTACACTAAACAACAGAAGAAGGAATTGGTGACAAAAGAAACTGATTTCACATTAATTGCAGTGAACTTGTACAAAATGGGACTAGATGAAATATTGTTTATATTTCCCTGAACATGAAAGGCAAAGTATTCTAGCAAAATCTCATAGAGGAGTCATGGGTGGACATTAGGAAAGGCCACTACGCAGAAAATCTTGAGGGCTAGGTTATGGTGGCCCACAATATATAAGGATGAAAAATAATTTTGTCGAGCATGTGATATATGTCAAAGGACAGGAAGTCCATCTAGAAGAGATGGAATTCCATTAAAACAATAGGTGATGTTGCAAGCATTTCATAAGTGGGTTATTGAATTTGTTGGACCTATTAACCCACCGAGAAAGAAGATTGGCACAAGATACATAATCACTGCAACTTATTTTTTGACTAGGTGGGTTGAGGCACAACTAGTGAAAGATTTCCACATAGATACTGCCACGAGGTTCATTTTTGAATACATTTCGTCCTGATTTGGTTGTACGAAGATATTAATGAGTGACCAAGGCTCACATTTATTGAATCAAACTATTGAGGTGCTAACATAATAGTTTCAAGTACACCATCAGAAAATTTCTCCATATCGCCCTCAAGATAATGGTATGGTCAAAGCTTTCAACAAAATTTTGGAGAATGCACTCACAAAGGTGTGAAATGTGAACATGAATGACTTGGATCTAAGAATTCTAGCAGTGTTGTGGGCATATAGGAAAACATGAAAGAAATTGACAGACCATACACCTTTTAGGTTGGTATATGGACAAGAAGCAGTCATGCCTATGGAGTACATTGTGCCAAGTTTGAGAATTGCAGTTGCAACAAGTATGGCAGATTCCAACATTATGGAGGAAAGGATGGCACACTTTCTTTCTTTGGAAGAGGATAGGTTTATAGCCGTTTTTCATCAAGAAGTCCGAAAAGAAATGGGGAAAGCCTGGCATGACAAGCACATCAAGAAAAAGATATTCCATATAGGAGATCTTGTACTCTTATATGATAGAAAATTCGTGAAGCTCCAAATAAAATTTAAGACGCATTGGCTAGGATCGTATATCATCAAACATGTCTTTGATGGTGGAACAATTCAACTCATAAAGTTAAACGGTCATATGATTCCAGGATGAGTGAATGGTAGTAGATTGAAGATATACAGGGAAAGCTCTATCCCTGGAGCTTCGCACTAAAGAACAGAAGGAGAAGAGTCTTAGTTCCACCAGCAGTTGAAAGTGGGCACTGGACTATAAACTACTCTACAAAAGGGGACTTCGCCGAAGAAGGCTACTACGCAATATTCAGGGGTATGTCGAAGTCCAAAAGAACCGCGCCAAAAGAGGATTACTATGCACTATTCATAAGTATGTCAAAGTTTGGAAGAACTATGATGGATGGTAGATTACTAGATAGTTTTTGAAGATAATCGAAAAACTAGGACCGTTGGAAGGAAAAATCTATTGTTAAAAGATAATTGCCATTAAAAGACACGAGAGAAATGCATTTATGAAGCACAACTAGCCGAATCTAGTGCCATACCTGCATTAAATATGAAAAATATAAGCCAATAATGAGGTTCAAAATTCAAATTTTCCATAAAGGCCATGTCATGCGCCACATTTTACACTTTGTTGTCTAGAGAATTTAGTCTGAGAATTTGAAACTAAGTGTGAGATAAGTGAGTTATTGTATGTCTAAGAGAAGCTTTGAGGAAATTGCTAGAGCATTTGCAAAGAGAGGTCTAGCAGGAGTTATGGAAGCCTTGGCTGGTCAATCCAGAGCACCGAATGTACCCATGTCCCCAAGATGTGTGAGGTCACCACCAAAACAAGTAGTTACAAGAGAACAACCCAATAAAAGACCTGAAAAGAGGCCAGCTAAAGGAGTAGAGCTAATAAATTCCCCAAGAAGAAGACAACAAAAGAACAGTAGGTGAAGCCCAAGCAAGATAAGATACCTACGGAGAAGGTGCAGAAGCAAGTACAAGAGGAAGAACCATAGGAAATCCATGACAGCGAGGAGGAAGCTGAGATGCCACAGATCGAGACAAAGGGTGCAGAAATTCCCTTTGTAACTCCACCATATTTGCCACCAAGAAAACTGACTACAAAGCAAGTCAAAGATCCGAAAGATGAAAAGTTCGACACATTCACACCATTGCTACCACAGAAAGTGCTATTTGAAGGCGATGTGTTGGTGAAAATTCTGCAACTGAAATGGAGGATTGGGAATTTAATGACATAAGTAAATATCCGTAGTTCAGGTTGTGAAAGTACCTACACTAGGTCTATTATCTAGAAAGTGAAGTTACGAGGTTGGAACCACATTGGTGGCCTATAGGATTATAGAGCTTAGGCTTATTAAACATGCTATATGTGCCACACTTCAGTAGAAGCACATCCAACACAACCTGTGTGCAACAATTACTATCATTGGTGCACGATAGTTTCCTCTGGCTAGGGATGAGGATCCCAACCGATGAAATGTTGATAAGGAGGATTGCTGGAATACCTCACCAAGGAAAGGAACCTGCCGAAGAATTCATCGATAATAACCAAGATAAGGAAATGACACAGACCATGAAGGAGAAGTTCAAAATGATCAAGAAGTCGCGTGGCACTTCACCGCACACATTTTAATAGGGAAAATAATGAGGAAATGTAGAGAAAACAAAGTCCCCACAACCATGGTTTCTTTGGTTGTGAATTTCAGTGATGGGGTTCTATTCAACTGGGCCAAGTACTTATGCATGGAGTTTTCAGAGGATTGTCAGGAAGCTTAAGAGGAAGGGAAAACATTTCATTACACGTGGTTGATATTGATCATTGCGCTGATCACATGGAAGGAGATTAAGGACTCGCAATTTCCTCCCGTTGAAACATATGCAAGTGAAGTCACGCGGTATGCCTCCCTGTGGCATACCAAGGAGCCATTTCACGCGCAGGAGAACATAATTTCTTTTTGTAGTATTAAGCATGGATTTTTACATGGTTTTGAACCAGTATCCTAGGTTATCACCTAGTTTGTATGAGTAGTATTGCAACATCACAACATTCAAAGTTGATTTTCACAGAGTCTACATCAAGGCACAGAAGGATCCAATGGATACATGGTACCCTATGTCATATTTGGTCACTAAAGATGAACTCCTCACAATAATATAGTAATGGTAAGCCAAAATGATGACCCCAACCATAGACTACACAAAAGAAGCAAGGGGCACAACGCAACATGCAAGTCCAAGTGGGATAGATAAAGGGAAAGAAGCAAAGGAACCAGAGCCAGAGACATAGCCATAGATAGAGCCAGAGACAGAAAAGGATATCCAAGATCCTTTAAGTGATGCAGATCCAATATAGGAATCACCATTCATCATAAAAAAGAGGGTACCTACAATAACTACATGTCAAGCCCAAGGAAGAAACATAAGACGAGCAAATATAAGGGTGCGATACTGCTTGTTCTCACTAATGGGGACATCGATGAAATTAGGGAGAAAGTCTAGGAAGTAACGACTGAGACATCATACAAGTTCGATGATCTCTACAAAATGATCTTGACAGAGGTGCAACAAGGCATCGCGGAGTTAAAGGTACTGGCAGAGGCAACGAGACAACCAGCACAAATAAGTCAGCTACTGCAACCATAGCGATGAATAGAAACAACATTCAGAGTAAGGATTTTGTAAGTACCAACTGGAGTGTTGCAGTTTGAATCACTAGAGAATAAAGACCGTAAGTTATTCATATACATGTTGGGTTGAAACCGTAAGTTATATGAGAAGTATAAGAGATAGTTTTGTTAGATTTGATGGTCCTACATTTGTTGTTTAAATATAGAGTAAAAACCATAATTAGGAAAACACCATTACAAAAGAAATAATGTATTTTGAATTAAGATTAGAAACAAATTTATGAAAGAGACTAATACATAGGAATTAACAATAACAATATAAATTATAACGAGAGTGGTTACAAAAATTCACATAAATGAAAAGGGACTACTATTTTTTAATAGTTCAAGGTGTAGTATGAACTAATTATATACAAATAAAATATAAGCTCAAGGTTATTGGTGGATATTGTGTTCAAAATCCCGTAAGCAATTTTTGATGGAAAACAAGTTAAAGAGGGGAGAATTGTAATCCCTAAATATAAATAACATGGTTTAAACTAACAAAATGTTTTGACTATGACATAAATGTATTGTAATTATGTGCATGTATAGGTATCTATAGTTTTCTTTAAGAAGAATAAAAAATTAGGACTAAGTGAGGTACATTACATATCTGCTATATGATTTTTGAGGTGAACCCAAAAGGATCAACCAATTTGACTGATGTAAGACTTATCATAGGTACAAGGAAACTGGTAAACATTATAAGATTGAAGGGGGTCTAATATATCATTGTCTAACTGTATTAAGTGTTTAAGATTTTTGTATGGTTTAGTCGTATTCAAGCCCTACAAAACCCTTAAACACTTATTTTAGTCAGTAAAGGATAAACATGCCCCTTTAATTCTTATAGTGTTTACTAGGATCCCTATTCCCGTGGTAAATCCTACATTGTTCAACCTGATCAATCCTTTTGGGTTTGCCTCAAATACCACATAGTAGGTACTATCCATAATCACATCTCAATATCAGTCATTGCTGAGCACTCATTCGAAACTCAACATCTTATTTGTTTCTATCACGTTAAGATCTTACCATTTGTTCATTATCATAATCCTCGAATCATTTGGGAAGCTATTGAAATAAAAAATCATCCTAACAATTTCTCTAGGGAAGATGGTTATAGTAAAATCTAATCTTCGAAGCTTGTTATCCATCAACTATCCCAATAATTCTTCTCTTTGGTTTTTCACATTTTTGTTTCCCCCCCTTTGTTCAAACCTTGTTAGCTTTATCTTTAATTTCAATTGTTAATTAATTTACAATTGCTTTTGACCCTCTCTCTCTCTCTCTTTATATATATATATATATATATAATTATATTTTATATATATATATTATATATATATATATATAATATATATATATATTATATTATATAGATAATATATATATTAAATGCTACATTCTAATTTTAATTATCAACTTACCAATTTTATTTTATTTCTCCATTGTAATTTTATTTTTAAGAAACAATTATTATTTTTCTATTAATAGTTGTATGGTTTCAAGGCCAGAACCTTTTACATCTTTAATAAGTGCTTCATCTATAGTGTTTAAAAGAAACCAAAAAAGTGTTTATTTCATCCTATCTTGGCTACCTAATACACTATTAATTTGACAGAGTCTATATATTCACCAAAAAACTCATAATAGGGCTACCTACTTACAATACATGACTTAACAAAAAGAAAATTTAACTAGCTTGCCTAATAACTCCCGAGTTAGGGTTGGATTCTTTGTGATTCTCTACCATCTTCCTCAACTATAAAGGAATAATGGTTGAGCCTTCCTCTACCACCTCAGCCACATTTTGATGCACCTCTCCCTGTGTGGCTGGAGGAGCTAGGAACCCACCCCCTAACTCATAGTTGGTCCAATTTCAACTGCAATAGTCCCTAGAAAATCTTCCCAATTAGCCAATTGACACTCCATGGAATCAAAATTTGTCTGCAACCTTTCTACCTTAGTCTACACAAGACCAAATTTTTGATTCATAAGGACTAATAAAGCATGCACAGTGGAAGTTCCCATCTCTTCCTGCCTGGAAATAAAAGCTAGTATAGATTTTGTAAATGTTGTGAGATAGTCCAAATGTTTTGTAAATTATTACTTCTCAGTGCCAGGTCAATGATCTATGATGAAACCAATCCCACAATACACTTTTCCTACCTGCAATTTGATATATTTGGCAAATACTAGAGATGAAATGTGTAACACCCTCCAACCACATCTACCCAAGTAACCTCCAAACTGTAGGTTTTAACCCCATACAGAAATTACCTGCATACGAATTCTTAATCACAGGAAAAAATAAAAATGCGAGAGAATAACACATAAAACACATATACACAGAGATTTCCCATTGGATGTCAAAACCGAGACTACCAGCTTGATTTTTCATTATATTCCTTTCAATGTTACAATACATATTTATACATGCCGAAGCATCCAATACCATGGACCGAAAACCATCGCGTCCAAAACCATGGACCGAAAAACCATAGGTAGGTTCGCCCAGGGTCCAAATTTTTTTTTCTCAAGGCGCTGCCCCGAACCCCGTAGAGGAGGGCTACCCACCCCCCTCAAACCTTCCAGACAGGGGGGGCTGCCGCCCCCCTTGTTACCTCCCTGCTGCGCAATCGGCGCAACAAAGTGGGGCTCCGCCCCCCCTATAACCCCCCGGTGCACTATGTAGGTTAGTCGTAGAAAGAATATAACACAACCCAACACTCGTAAATTTATCTTTGGGTTGACAATTGGATTATCCGAAATGATGCAACATTAATTTCGGTTTTTTTTTTTTACACAGTTCAAGGCTAGAGTTCAATTCATAAATTCTTCTCATGTGTATACAAGCCAGATTGAAGCAATTTTCCTCATAAACTCCGAAACAAGGAAGGGAAAATTATAATCACTAACCTTTTTCATTATTCTAAAAAGGCTTGAAAATTCTAATCAAGACCTTTTTCATTCTTCTGAAAAGGCTCAGAAAATTCAAATCACGCACATTTTTCATTCTTCTATAATATTTTATGTAATCATGCATATTTTTCATTATTCTATAATATTTTATGTAGTTTTACCATTAACAACACATTTGCAACAATGTACAAGGACAAAATGTTCAAACATTTGTAAACCCAAAAATATTATTTTTAACATATTTTGGTCTATAAGTATATACATTTGTCAACCCAGAAACATTATTTTTAACATATTCTAGTCTATACGTATATTATATATGAAAATTTTCAATCTCCCCTCACTAACAGACTCGAATTCTAGTTTTATTACAATTTCCAAATCCAAAAAAATAGGATCAGTTTGACTAAAATTAAAAAGAAATATTTGTTTTTCATTTTTTTAACTTAAGTAAATAAAAATAAAAATACAAGTGACACTAGTTAGTCTTCAAATATTTGGTTTTCATTTTCTTAACCTAATTAAATAAAAATAGAAATACAACACAACAATTAGTTTTCAATCCCCCGGTTGCGGGTGACAGCACGACACAATGGGCTGGGCCACATGGCTACCATGTGCCGCCCCGTGAACAATAAATACTGCAAGTACTTAGCCGTCAAAGGCATATCACTGTGGGTTTCAAGCTCCAAGCATTCAATGCTGAGCAGATTGAAGGGATGGCAACAGTTATTGGGCGCTTCGAACAAAGGAATGTTGATAAGAATGTTGAAGGATATCCAGACAGGGCAATGCAATTCTCAATTCAGCGTCTCGGTGGTGTCAAGGAGTTTCGTTTGCAGAGCAATTCGTCGCAGAAGCAGGCCTGGTGGGGGGCGCTTTGCACGCCACCACAAGCTGCCTTTTGGGCTTCCCGTCACTCCATCTCCGGTGCTTGTTCTAAGCGAAAGAGGAAATCTGAGCGCTACGCAGAAGGTCGGGTGGCAGTCTCAGAGGCTTGGGAGGTGAACTTTGAGGTCTGGGCGACAATCTCAGAGGCTTTGGGGGCTAATTCAAAGGGGCTGGCAGCGAATTGGGAGATACTGGTGGCCAATTCAGAATCGCTGGGGGAGAATCCGAAGGCTTTGGGGGCGAAAACAGAGGTACATTTGGCAAATACAAAGGTGGTGGCGGTGCTTAGAAGGTTCGGGCGGCGAATTCTGGCTTCTGGGTGGCCTCACAAATCGCTCAAAGCATTCAAGGGAGAAGGAGAATTTCCCATGGCGAGGCTTCGACATCGACAAACTTGCAGGAGGGGTTTTGGACGTGGCTCATCCTCGCACCCACCGGCAGAGAGGGAGCACCACCATTGCTGCTGCTGCTACTGCTATCAGAGGGCAGGGGTCATGCCACTCCAAGCAGGACAATACCTGGAGGTTGGTTGTGAAAGAGAGGGAGAGCCAGCCCTCCCTGCGTTTGGCTCAGTGGTGTTCACCCTGGGAAAATCCCGGGACAATCCAGGCATTCAAGCGCATGTTTCGGTGCTTTTTACTCAAGCTCCGGAAGGGATTGAAGGAGAGACGCCTCCAGGATTGGAGGATCCACCCCCAGAGGGCTCTGGATAGGCGCGCCCCTTGCCGCCTCCATCAAGTGGGGAAGGAACCTCAGGGAAGGCGATCATGGCTGACCCCTCCATCCCCCAGGCGAAGACATCTCCAGACTCAGCACAGGCCAAGTGGGCTGCCATGTGGGAGGGTATCCCTGAGGGTCAAGTATGGTGCACCATTGTGGAGGAGAAACCTCCTGAAGATGATTGACATTCCCACGCGTGCTCCAGCAATTGCCAATTCCACTCAGCTCGGGTCTAGAATTTTGTATGTTGCGGGTTACGTGGATCGGGTTAGCATTTTGTTTGTTCTCTTGCAGTTTTTTAGAGTGTCCAGTCCATTTTGGTCATGTTTCGTTTCAGTGGGTCTTGCTGGTATCAGTCCCCAATCTGTCAATGAAGACCGCCCCTACGTAGGCAGGATTGCTTATGAGTAATTCAATGAGTCTGGGTCTGTTTTTTGGCATTTTGGTAAGGTTATGTACCTCAGTCAGTGTTTTTAGAGGTATTATGAAAGCGTTGTTGATGCTACCCCTTCGTGGGAGCCTTTTGAGTCAGTCTAATTTACCCAAGGCGCCACTGGTGGCCATGGAAATCCAACTTCACTGTCTGTAAACATTCCTCTGTACATATAATATAAAAGCTAGCTAGTTTTACCGAAAAAAAAATAAATAAATAAAATAAATAAAAATAAATTTAAAAAAAAAAAAAAAAATAAAAAATAAAAATAAAATAAATAAATAAATAAATAAATAAATTAGTTTTCAATCAATCATGCGGATTTTAGTAGAAGTCATTTATTGTTGTGCACCTCACTACCATATTCAAACAAATCTAGCATTATAGAATTTGACAAACAAAATAAAGAAATTTAATGATACCATGAATTTGGATATATTACTAAGTCTTGGGTAGGCTCCTTAGTTATGAAATTCCTTATTTAACAAGGGTGCGAACCTTAAAATCTTCTTAAAACAATTGCAAGAACATCATGCAAAAAATTGGAGAGAAATCAAAGAAAATGTTTTTGAAATTTTGATTCATAAATAAATCTAATACCTTAAAAACCTTTTATCTATTCCAATTTTGAAAATTCAAAATCTTCAACTTCCCACTCCAGAAAAATACCAAATAACATTAAATCTCTTATGATTTATCCACTGCAATTTTGAAAATTCAAAATCCTCAACTTCCGAAAATTACCAAATAACATAAGACCATAAAACACATAATAGATTAGAATACAGAAAATAAAATACACACTTTTTTTTCTTGAATTTGAGTGTTTATCAGGCTACCAACCTCGGTTTAAGCTACTCCGCTACTCCCCAAGCTGGTTGGAAGAAATAACGCCTTAATTTACTTCAAAATTTCTTTAGGGGCTCCACCTAAGCTGGTTGGAAGAAATCACGCCTTTATTTACTTCAAAATTTCGTGAAGGGATGTATACCATATCAAAATTTACATATAACTTGTAAGTATTTTTCAAGTTTTACAATAACTAACTACATAAGTAAATAAAGCAACCATGCCTTAATTTACTTCAAAATTTCCTCGAGGACTGTATACCATATCAAATTTGACATAACTCGCAAGTATTTTTCAGGTTTTACAATAAATAAAGAGTACATACCTCATAGGCTGATACCACCAGTCTAGCAGTTTTGAACAAGAAAGCATGCCATATTCAAAGGCTAACAAATTCAATACTACAATAGGTTAAAAACAAATTCAAAAGCAACCACGCCTTAATTTACTTCAAAATTTCCTGAAGGGTTGTATACCATATCAAATTTTACATAACTTGTAAGCATTTTTTAGGTTTTACAATAAACTAATGACATAAATAAATAAAGAGTACATACCTCATAGGTTGATACCACCAGTCTAGCAGTTTTGAACAAGAAAACATGCCATATTCAAAGGCTAACAAATTCAACACTGCAGTAGGATAAAAACAAAATCAAAAGAAACCATGCCTTAATTTACTTCAAAATTTCCCAGGGTTGTATACCATATAAAATTTTACATAACTTGTAAGTATTTTTCAGGTTTTACATTAAACTAACGGCATAAGTAAATAAAGAGTACATAACTCATAGGTTGATACCACTAGTTTAGCAGTTTTTAAGCATGCCATATTCAGAGGCTAACAAATTCAACACTCAACACTGCAATAGGGTAAAAACAAATTCAACAGTGCAGTAGAGTAAATTAAAAGATTGCAGGGATGTTATTGCTTTTCCCAATTAGCAAGAAAGAGCAATCACAGAGGAAAATGTAAGACCATAAAACACATAATTCATCAAACCACATATGGTTAGATGCCAAAGGCAAAAGTGGTAACTGGACCCTAGTAAATTCTAAATGTGAAAGTGGTAACCAGACCCGGTAAATTCTAAAGGCGAAAGTGATAACTGGACCCTAGTAAATTCTAAAGGGGAAAGTGGTAACTGGACCCTGGTAAATTCTAAAGGCGAAAGTGGTAACTAGACCCTGGTAAATTCTAAAGTTGTTTCGCAAGAGAGTGAAATCAAATGCTAGTAAATAGGTCATTAAATTATGTAATAAACAACCAGATCTTGAAAGAATATAGCACACTCGCCAACTGTGGCGCCATAGCCCTGTAGTCCCCATTTCCCAATGCCCATAATGTTCCATTAATTCTCAACAACCAGATCTTGAAAGAATTTAGCACGCTAGCCATAGCCCTTTCATAGCCCTATAGTCTGGACTCCCTAGGTACAGAGAAATCCGATTGGATCACCCATGATTAGATTTTTGTAAACTCAACATAGTTATAATAAATAATTTTGGGGATTAGTAAATTCCGGTACAATAGATTTTTACGGTTCAGATTTTTATTGAGAAATCCAATTGGATCACCCATGATTAGATTTTTGTAAACTCAACCTTAGTTATAATAAATAATTTTTGGGATTAGTAAATTCTAGTACAATAGATTTTTACGGTTTGGATTTTTAATTAAACGTCAGAATGACGGGACCCCAATATATTTTAGACATCAATATATTTTAGACATCATATTTGACGTGCAAAATTTTTCACCAACCGTAAAATACATGTTGAAACTTAAAATACGTCTTGTAGGACATCAATTTCCAGGCCTCATCACGCCTTAATTTACTTCAAAATTTTGTGAAGGGATGTATACCATATCAAAATTTACATATAACTTGTAAGTATTTTTCAATTTTTACAATAACTAAATACATAAGTAAATAAAGCAACCATGCCTTAATTTACTTCAAAATTTCTTCAGGGACTGTATACCATATCAAATTTGACATAACGTGTAAGTATTTTTCAGGTTTTACTGTAAATAAAGAGTACATACCTCATAGGCTGATACCACCTGTCTAGTAGTTGTGAACGAGAAAGCATGCCATATTCAGAGGCTAACAAATTCAACAATACAATAGTGTAAAAACAAATTGACAAGCAACCCAACCACGCCTTAATTTACTTCAAAATTTCCGGAGGGGTTGTATACCATATCAAATTTTACATAACTTGTAAGTATTTTTCAAGTTTTACAATAAACAAATGACATAAGTAAATAAAGAGTACATACCTCATAGGCTGATACCACCAGTCTAGCAATTTTGAATGAGAAAGTGTCACTACCCTCTAATCAAATAATAAATAATCTCATAAAAAAAAAAAATTCTTTACCTAATCTTACATGTTCATTACCTACCCTTTACATGCCAAGGTGACTGGATTATTCGTAAATGGTACATGTCCCTATACTTTAATCCCGATACTTACCTTGGCGGGAACGTAACCTGGCATTAAGGTTAATGTACTTCGTCACCACCCTCCTCGGCATACAAACTTAATTGTTCCCGTATGGCTATGCTGACAACAATCTTAAACAAATCTGGTCACTTTAAAGCTAATGGCCCGAGAGGTGGACAACTGGTCCTACCTCGGATACTTCCCTTGATTCGAACGTTGATCTTACAAGAGGTAGCTGGCTGGAAAAAATGCTACATCTATCCAGCAGGCTTCTCGGGATTACTAAAATGGATGAGCGCTGTGGATTCATCCTGGAGATCGAACGATGTGGGTTTACTCGCCATGGTATACGAGGTACTTAGGGTTCGAGTGATTCATTTGTTGATTGTTTGAGGTTGCAGAGCCGCGTTCTCCAGGGCGTCTGTTCTTCCAACGACGCCACCCATACCACTGTAAACCATGGCGTCGGTCTTCTTGGCTGGAGGCGATGCAGCTCCCAACATTCTTGCTGAGTTTTTAGGTACCGGTTCTGCAAAAGATGATGTCATTTCCAGCTTTTCTCCCTGGGACTTTTCATTTGCCTCTCAGGTATAACCCTTCCTCTTCTTTGAAGTTTCTGGTGCGAATTTATATTATTCTTAGTAAATGTATATAGAATGATTTCTCTTTTGCATCGTGTCTCGAACAGGATGAAGGATTTCGCGGCGGCAGAGGAACTACAGGGTCATTACCTCAACGAGAGCGACTAACAGGTAAGGCCTCTGATACTCGATAGGAATTTGCTTACTCTGCCAAGAACCAGAGTCGAATTTAATTTTGCTTTCTTCCTGCCAGGAACTTTATCGTTCTCTGTTTATGGCATGAGCGGATATGGTGTTCTCGGCCAGGGAAACCTCCGTAGAATGATGCCTTGGGTTCTACCCCGAAGGGTTTCATCAAAGATGCCAAATGGCATTATGTTGCAGTTCATTCTTGATAGTTAGAGTTTATAATGTACTTCTTATGGCTATTCATTTTCCTTCGGGACTATATGAGGAGATTCGTTGGTTGTATCATTGAGTTTCTTTCCTCAGCTGGGATGCGTCTTTTAAATGTGTTTATACAGGACTGCGAACTGTTTGGTTATGTAAATATTCAGTACTGTCGGTATTCAAGCCCAGGCGATTATTTGGTTCTGGGTTTTTCAATTTTTTTTTGTTATGTTTAAGCTTCTCTGAAACTTATCTTGCCAGCTTTACCAAGCTCCGACAAGGGTTTGACTATGTATTGAAACAGGCTGTAATTTCACTGCCTTTTATATATATATTGTTTCCATTTGTTGCATAGTTTGTTATCTTTGGAACTCGAGTTTTGTTCTTGCACAACTATTGTTTTTAGTTGCATATATATATATATATATTGGTCGACAGTTATATTCGCTCTGTATTCGGCATATTGGTTGCATTCCCTTATATTATTCTCTCTGTATTTGGCATATTGGTAGCATTTCCTTATTTTAGTGCATACACTAATGGTCCGAAGGTTGGGTTTACTTTCTACATATTGGTGAAACGGGTTTATCCTTGGGTTTCATCGTAGGCCGTACCAACCAATATATATATATTATGAATTCTTTTCTACACAGATGGTATGTTCATAAGATTTGCATAATGTTCTTTTCATTATTTGTGGTCTTGGAATAATGTATAGTTTGTTAACTGTTTTACAGCGTACACTCTCTTATTTTATTGAATAATTCTTTTAACCCCCTTTCCAAGGTTTTCTACATGAACTCTCCAGTCGCTGATTTATATATTTTAATGCGACAGTTACCCTAGCCCTCACTGTAATAGAGGAGAATGTATTATAGTTTCTAATAATACTTCTGATGGTTTTTATAACTGTAATGCAATTCGTTCACGTACTGATGTCCACTATTCTGGTTAATATTCCTTATTGTCTACCCAGAATGTCTGATATTACTTTCTGGGTTTGTCTATACGGTTATGGTTATGGAATAAACAACTTCTTTCTCTTTTCTTGTATATAAGATTTTACTGTTTTCTCCATTACCATTTGCTTGGTTTGTAAAGAACTCCGATACTGAATGAAGATCTAATTTAATAGTTCTTGGATCAGAATAAGTAGAACAGTTGAAGGCACTCATTACTAGTTTAACTTCTTCAATGTTGTGTTTCTTAAATTGCAGTTTGTTAATATCCTTTAAGGAAATATAGAAGTTTCTCAGAAAATACTGAAGTCATAATTGTACTTACCTGCAATGCCACGTTCACAATCTTCTGTGCTTCTCCAGAATGGAGAAGATTGTCTAATGCTTGTTATCCTCCCAGCCACGAGATCAGTCAACCAGACTGAATCTCTCCCCCAAGCTCACTTGCCAGCCACAGCCTTCAGCAACATTAAGCACACTTGTGCCTGTGCTATCTGGTCCTCACCAGACGTAGCACTCCTCTTCTCTTCTTCAGTGCCTTTTTCCTTTTTCCCGTATGTTCCTCAACAACCCGGGCCTTTTCCTTTTTCCCTTTTTTCTATGGGAAAGGAAAAGAAGTTAGGGTTTCCCCTTACTTGCTGGAAACTGTTTCTTTTATTTAAGCAAGAAAAGAAAATAACTTTCACATAAAAGTTATTATATGTAATAATTCAATCCATACTCAATCTTTGAATTGATAATATTTTCATCATATTTAAGAAAACAATAATCTCTGTTCCGTATTTACCTATAACGGTAATTCAGAAAATTTATTCACATAAACTATTTGGTCATTACATCTCCTCCCCCTGAGATTGGACACCGTTTCGGTGTGTTTCAGTCATGAACAGATCTGGATAGGTTCTCTTCATTAATTCTTCATCTTCCCAAGTGGCCTCCTCGGGTCCAAAACGTCGCCATTGTACCTTAACTTGGGTAATAACTCGTTTCCGCAGCTGTACTTCTCTCTAGTCGAGAATGCTCAGCGGTTCGACTAGAACCTCTCCTTCCGGTTCGACCTGTATATCCTGCCATCGGATTACATGCTTAGGGTCATATACATATTTCTTTAGTACTGAAACATGGAACACGTTGTGGACTCGGATGTGACTTGGCAAGGCCAGTTGGTAAGCCACCGGTCCAATCCTTGCTAAAACTTGGAAGGGTCCACAATATCGGGGCGCCAAATTGGCACACCCACTCCACTGTAAAGTACTTATTTTGGCCTAAATTCGGATATACACATGGTCCCCAACTTGGTACTCTTTGAATCTTCTTTTTTGATCGGCGAAATTCTTTTGTCTATCTTGAGCAGCTTTCAAATTAACACGCACCCTCTTTACCATGTCTTCCATTTCCTTAAGCATTTAAGGTCCTAGACTTAATCTATCTTCAGGCCCTCCCCAGCTGGAGGGTGTACGGCATTTTCGACCATACATAACCTCAAATGGGCTCATTTGCGTAGAGGTATGATACCCATTGTTATACGCGAATTCCACCAGATGTAAATATTTTTCCCACCGTGTGGGTTGTTGCATGACATAAGCCCTTAGCATGTCCTCTACCACTTGGTTCACCTGTTCCGTCTGTCCATCAGTTTGAGGATGGTATGCTGTACTGAAATTCAACTGAGTTCCTAAATCAGCAAACAGTGTTTTCCAAAAGGCTGATGTGAACTTCACATCACGATCGAAAATTATTATTTTCGGAAGTCCATGTAATCTGAACACATTCTGCATAAAAATATGAGCGATTTTTGCAGCTTTATATGTGGATTGTACAGGTATGAAATGTGCAGCCTTACTTAATTTGTCTACCACCACCATAATGGAGTCATTGTTTTTCTTTGTTCTAGGTAACCCAGTAATAAAATCCATGGAGATGATTTCCCATTTCCATTCTGGGATAGGTAATGGTTGTAACAATCCTGCTAGATGGTGATGCTCCGCTTTAATCAGCTGACATTCTAAGCACCGTGCTAAGTACTCGACAATGCTCTTCTTCATTCCTGGCCAGAAATATTCTTTCCAGATTGCAGTTATCATCTTTTGATAACCCGAGTGACCCGCGTAATGGCTGACATGAAATTCGTCCATAATCAGATTTTTAATTCTGCTTTGATTGGGTACATATAACCTTTGCTTGAAATAGATTAATCCAGCATTATCTAATTCATATTCTTGTTGGCTGTCTCCTCTAGCAGATTGTTGTATTTGCAGTTTTAGCTGTTGATACTCAGTATCTTGGTCTGAAATTTCCTTTATTATTTCCAAAAAGGGACTTTTCCATTCACTAATAGAAATTTCATACAAATTTTGTATTTTCTGGCTCAAAGCGTCTGCTACTCTGTTTTCTTTTCCCTGCAAATGTTTTATATCGAAGTCAAAGCCGCTTAAAAAGTCCACCCACCGCGCTTGCCTAGTGTTTAAAGTAGGCTGGCTAAAATAGCTGGTTAAACTATGGTGGTCGGTGAGCAGCAAAAAATTCCTGCCCATAAGATAATGCTGCCACATCTTTAGGGCATGTATGACAGCAGCCAACTCCAAATCATAAGCAGAGTATTTCTGCTCATGTTCTTTTAATTTTTGAGACTCGTATGAAATTACTCTGCCTTCTTGCATCAAGACCCCCCTAGTCCTTCTTTACTTGCATCTGTACATACCACATAATCTCTATTAGGATTAGCTATACTCAGAATAGGTGCTGTGGTGAGCAGATGTTTCAATTGCTCGAAACTTTTCTGGCAGCTTGGGGTCCAATGAAATACCTTTCCCTTTTTTTGTAATGAGGTAATGGGAAAAGCCAATTTAGAAAAACCTTCCACGAATCTTCTATAATATCCCGCTAATCCCATGAAAGATCGGACGTCTGCTACATCTTTTGGTACAGGCCACTCCATTATGGCCTTTATCTTTTCCGGGTCCACTGTGATTCCATCCTTTGTGATTACGTGACCCAAATATTGGATTTCTTCTTTAAAGAAGTCACACTTACTAAACTTAGCGTACAACTGATGCTCTCGAAGGGTATGTAATACCATTCTGAGGTGTTCATAATGTTCTTCGATGGTGCGTGAATATATTAATATGTCATCAATAAATATCAGCATGAATCAATCCAAATAAGGATGGAAAATGATGTTCAATAAACACATGAAGGTTGCAGGGGCATTGGTTAGCCCGACCGGCAAGACCACAAATTCGTAGTGACCATACCTTGTTCTAAAGGCTGTTTTAGCGATATCTTCTTCTTTAATTTGGATTTGATGGTAGCCTGATTGCAAGTCGATCTTAGAGAACACCGTCGCACCCTTCACTTGATCGAACAATTCATCGATCCGTGGTAAAGGATATTTATTATTGATGGTCAACTTATTCAACTGTCTGTAATCGATGCACATCCGGAGGGTGCCGTCCTTTTTCTTGACAAATAATACTCGGGCTCCCCAAGGAGACACGCTAGGACGAATGTAGTCCTTATCTAGTAACTCTTGCAACTGCATTTTTAATTTTGTCAATTCGGGTACACTCATTCTATAGGGTGCTCGTGATACTGGTGCGGCACCTGGTACCAACTCAATGGTAAAATCTATGTTTCTTCTTGGCGGTAGTCCAGGAATTTCTTCCGGAAATACATCTGTAAATTCTCGTATTATAGGAATATTGTTCAAAGAGGCTGTTTTATCCTTTGAATTCGCATATCCCACTTGGATGGCGTAAACCTGACACCCTTTTCGTATACATTTTATCAGTTGGTTTGCGGTTATCGGTCGAACCTGCACTGGTCGTTTAATCCCCTGCATTTCTTTTCTGTTTCCTTGTTGATCTCTATAGTAAATAATTTTTGTTTTACAATCAACTAATGACCAGTGTTTTTCCAACCAGTCCATACCGATTAGGATATCATAGGAGCCAAGAGGAA
>APFE030755669.1:0-14523 GCA_000404065.3 Pinus taeda
CAGCAATGGAGGGTCGGAAGCGTTTGACAGTTGCAGAAAAGAATCGAGTTCAGCCCGGGCAGAGCAGAGGTACCTTGGAAAAGAATCGTGTTCAGGCCGGGCACACCAAAGGCGCCGTGGTAAAGCGTGCTGTTCAGGTCGGGGACGTCAGAGGCACCGTGGAAAAGCATCGCGTTCAGGCTGGACAGTGCAAGGGCACCGTGGAAAGGCATGCTGTTCAGGTCGGGCACATCCAAGGCGCCGTGGAAAAGCATCGCGTTCAGGTTGGGCAAGTCAAGGGTTCCGTTGAAAGGTATAGTGTTCAGACGGGGCAGATCAAAGCTAATGTGGAAAAGCATCGCGTTCAGGCTGGACAGTGCAAGGGCGGCGTGGAAAGGCGTGCTGTTCAGGCCGGGCACATCAAAGGCGCCGTGGAAAAGCATACTGTTCAGGTCGGGCAAGTCAAGGGTTCCGTTGAAAGGCATAGTGTTCAGACGAGACAGATCAAAGCTACTATGGAAAAGCATACTGTCCAGACTGGGCGTAGCAAAGCTGTTGTGGAAAAGCATACTGTGGAACTATTGGACATTCGCTTTTCTAGTCGCTAGACGTCCTTTGGCGGTAAGTAGCAGATGAATGATGTAGTAGTGGAGTTCATTTCCTTTGTTATGCTTCTGTTGGGTATGCTTTAATATCTGGTTTAGTTTGTTTTATTTGCTCAGAGGTACTGGATGAACATGATATTTTTATTTGATTTCCTTTCAAAGGTCTGATGATCCTATGTAATGGTCACATAACTTTTAGAATTGTCTGTCCCACATATCTTGTTGCCATTGTCATAAATTTTGTGTTCCAAATATGTCATTACTATTGTATTTTCTTGTTTTGTCTGATATGAAGGATAGATCCACAGACATCATCAATTTTAAGTATCATTATCTTTTCTGGTTGAAGATTTGGTTCACAGGTTTTGAATTATATAAAGAATTATGTAAAACCCTTTGAGCATTATGTATTCTTATGAGTTCTGTTCTAAATATTGGACTGATCATGTATTCATATGAGTTCTGTTCTAAATATTGGACTGATAAATGTGAATTAGGAAGCTGTATTGCTAGTTGTGGTGTTTCTTAAAGATATTTTTATTTTAATGCTCATACAACTTTTGGAATTGTCTGTCCCGCATATCTCATTGCCAATGTCATAAATTTTATGTTCCAAATATGTCATTACCATTGTCTTTTCTTGTTTTGTCTGATATGAAGGATAGATCTACAGACATCATCAATTTTAAGTGTCATTATCTTTTCTGGTTGAAGATTTGGTTCACAGGTTTTGAATTATATAAAGAATTATGTAAAATCCCTTGAGCATTATGTATTCTTATGAGTTCTGTTCTAAATATTGGACTGATCATGTATTCATATGAGTTCTATTCTAAATATTGGACTGATAAATGTGAATTAGGAAGCTGTATTGCTAGTGGTGGTGTTTCTTAAAGATATTTTTATTTTAATGCTCATACAACTTTTGGAATTGTCTGTCCCACATATCTCATTGCCAATGTTATAAATTTTCTGTTCCAAATATGTCATTACCATTGTCTTTTCTTGTTTTGTCTGATATGAAGGATAGATCTACAGACATCATCAATTTTAAGTATCATTATCTTTTCTGGTTGAAGATTTGGTTCACAGGTTTTGAATTATTTAAAGAATTATGTAAAATCCTTTGAGCATTATGTATTCTTATGAGTTCTGTTCTAAATATTGGACTGATCATGTATTCATATGAGTTCTGTTCTAAATATTGGACTGATAACTGTGAATTAGGAAGCTGTATTGCTAGTGGTAGTGTTTCTTAAAGATATTTTTATTTTAATGCTCATACAACTTTTGGAATTGTCTGTCCCACATATCTCATTGCCATTGTCATAAATTTTCTGTTCCAAATATGTCATTACCATGGTCTTTTCTTGTTTTGTCTGATATGAAGGATAGATCTACAGACATCATCAATTTTAAGTATCATTATCTTTTATGGTTGAAGATTTGGTTCACTGGTTTTGAATTATGTAAAATCCTTTGAGCATTATGTATTCTTATGGGTTCTGTTCTAAATATTGGACTGATAAATGTGAATTAGGATTAGGAAGCTGTATTGCTGGTGGTGGTGTATTTTAAGATATTTTTATTTCAATGGATGAGTGGATGAGTTTGAGCAGATCATAATTAAGTGTACCAATTAAAAATTTAAATGGTCTAATAGAAATTTTTTCTTAGTTCAGAGAAATTGCTTCCCGAGGCATGGTATATGTCATCGCAAAATACAAAATACATAATAAATAAAATAAAAATTGATATAGACATTGATAATAAGTAAATAAATAAATAAAAATGGATATATACATTGATAATAAGTAAATTATAAACTCATTAAAAAAATAAATATGATTTGTTTGGGAAAAAAAATTAATGATATAGACCTTGATAATAAGTAGGTTATAAACTGATTAAAAAAAGAGTAAATACGATTCTTTGGATTTGAAAAGTGAATTTTTTTTAATGATCAAACAATAATTACTATCAAAATCTTGAACATAGATCTGGATTATACCTCAAATAAAATATTTTACTATTTAAATTATTTTAATTAAAATATTTTTTTGTTTGTTTGTTTTTTTTTTGACTCTTCCGCTTTTTTGTCATATGTTTCTTTAATTTGCATAATATATACCATCTGGAACTGTTATACAAACTCCATGTAATATAATTTAGCTTTTTCTTTCTGAAAAAACCTAAATAAAATTTTAAAATGTCATTTTTAATTTCATACAAAATTACATCTCCAAAAACAGAACAAAAAATTTAACTAAAGCTACCATATAGTGTTTTACTGGGCTGGAGTATGTCCTAAAACTATGTTTGTTTGGTTAAGAGGTAGTCTTTCTGGGGCATAAAGAAATAGGTTAACAGCCTAAGACCTAGAGGCATTTAGCATAAATGAGAGCCTGCCCCCTTACGCCCACCATAATAGGTTAACAACCTAAGACCCAAAGGCATTTAGCATAAATGAAAGCCTACCCCCTTATGCCCACCAGCCTGTAGCCGGGAGAGATAGTTGTCTTCTCTGCTGGTTTGATCACTGAGTTATGATAACTTTTCCTACCTTGTAAAAAAACATAATATTTTACAAAATAATTCCAAATAAACTCAAAAATATCTCCTAACATAATGATTAAGATTAAAAACTTAAAACTAACTAATCACATTATTGGAAATAAACTAAATATTATATATATACATGACTGTTAGCATTAAAAACTCCAAACTAACTGTTCACAGAATTTTGTTGAAAATCAACCATCATATTTTTGTTTTCTTTATCATTAAATTTCATCTCCCAAAAATTTGCCAAATACTATGTTTAAGCATCCTGGTCTGCAAAATTACTAAAGTGCCTGACCATAGTTTTGCTCTGGAATCAAATCAGAGAAATCTCTACAAAGACATTTTTACAAGTCCGCAATAGAATGGCCCAAAGGATTCTTCCAACAGCGGAGCTTGCAGAATCATTCATACCCTAGCAGTGTAGAAATATAAAACACATTTAACAGAGAAATATAAAAGATAATAGATAAATAAAAATAAAAATTATGCTTTGTATTAATTTTTTAATAAATGTGTTTATTGTAAATAAAGTTTTATATTATTAATTTAATTATTAGTAATTAGTAAGTGGATAGTAGAGATTTAATTTCTATAGAATATTTTAAAATGTTCTTAATAGTAGTCAAATATTAAATCTTGAGATTTATTTTAAAAATAATTATATATTTTTTTTCATTTTAGTTAAATTGATCAATAAAATAAAATGTCATATACATATGAATTATAGTTTTTTGTGCATGTGGTATTAATAAGTCATGATGTTGACGTATGGTATTTGTCACAAACCCATTTTACAAATTAAGTATCTCCATAAATAAAGTGGAGGTGAATCTCCATAGTGAAAAATCTTGTTTATATTTTTTTAAATGTATATATATTTAACTCATATATTAATTATTTTTTATAAATTAATAATAATATAATAATTTAAATTAAAGTTATAATTTATTTTTAACCATGTGAGATGTATTATACGATAAGTGTTATGATGTAAGTGTAATTTATAGACGAAATAATTTTTTTTCATAGGAATTCACCAAAATAAGGCATACAATTTCGAGATTTTTTGTTGTTTAAAATACAGTTTTGAATATGTAAATACAGTTTTGAATTATGCAGGTTAAACAATTTAAATTCAAGTTTTTAAAAATCTTTGTGATATTTATTAAAATTAACCAAAAAAATGGTTGTGAAAATGACCATTTCCTCTATAAGTTAGACTATGCCTTATGTCTATCAATTTTTATCAGTGATTTAATTTATATGGCCACACTAGTTAAAAGTATAGATGTAAATATTGAATGACAAATAAATGTAAATATTGAATGGCTTTATGTTTCTTTGAATCTGTAATGATAAATTTATATATTTTTGGTAAAAAAATTATATATTTTTATTTATGTTTAAAAAAAATATTTTGATTTTTTTTTTAATTTATCTAATTTTTTATTTTATTTTTTCAATTTCATTGTATTGAAGTTGTGTGATGAATCCATCGAAACACTTACCCACGGTCTCTCCATAATCATTAAAGGCTATAATACACTTGCTTGCATTCTAGAGTCATCCTTGTCATTTTGGCAAACAATACAAATACAAACGTAGTCCTCCATGTCTTGCTCAATACGATCCCAAAAATATTCTCTCGCCAGCAATACCAATGTTCTATGTTCTCCTAGGTGGCCATCCCAAGATGAGTCATGACATTCCTTCAAGAGCTCCTTGTTGAGACTACTTGACCTAGGCACATAGATATGCTCACCAAAATACAAGAATCAATCTAGGAGCCAAAAATATCTTGTTTTTCCTTCCTTTGCCTACTTCAAAATGTTCTTTGTGGCTTGATCAAACTACAATCCCTCCTTAATCATGTTCTAAAACTTTATCACTATGTGAATCTGACTTTCATTTGGTATAAGTAACTCCTCTTCCTAAGTGTGGCAACTTGTGCCTTCCTACTCAAGGCATTAGCTACTACATTGAGTCGATTGGGACTATTGTCAATGGTCAAGTCAAACACCGCTAAGAAGTCCTACTAGCATGCCTATTTGGAGGACAGCCTAGGTTGCATGGAAAACGAGCCCATTATATGTTGTCATTTTAACCACAAAATGGCTTTCCCAACAACTAGTGCCTCCAAACTTATAGGAAATCCGCAATTGCAATCATTTGCTTGTCATGAACCAAGAACCTCCTCTCTTGATCATGTAACTTTTGGCTCTCAAAAGCTCTAGGGTGCCTAACCTCTATGTCAAAAATACTCCAATGGAAAGGTCCAACACATCTATTTGTACCTCGAATGGATATTTAAAGTTTGGTAGCTTCAATACGGGGGTAGAGACAATCTGACATTTCAACTCAAACACATTATTTCTCCTCTCTGACCAATTCCATAACTTTTGCTTCTTTAACAAATCTATCAATGGTGTAGCAATCTTGGAGCATCCCTCCACAAACCACCTATACTAGTTGAACATTAGGAAGACTCTCACATCATTTATATTGCAAGGCTCCTCCTAATATTCAATTTCCTTGACCTTTATGGGTCCATACGAATGCATTCTTGTGCAATCTAACGGCCCAAAAATGGTGTCTTGGCTTATGCAAAAGTGCACTTGGACTTATTGAAGTATAGTTGATGTTCCCTCAAACCCTTGAAGACAAATGCCAAGTGTTTCTTGTGCTCCTCCAGACTCTCATTATACACCACAAAGTCCTCCAAATACACCACAATAAAATTGTCAAAGAAGGGCATGAGAACATCATTGATCAATGTGAAAAAAGTGGCCATGGCATTGCACAAGCCAAATGGAATGTAATAGTTAAGGGTTAAGTTTCCATGTAAATAAATATAAGACCAAGGTCACAAGATACATATTCCACGCTGAATGTTGGGAAAGACATCCTAGTGGGTGCCACTTTTAGTTTATTTATGGCTAAGGAAACTGACAAAGGCATTGGCAAAGGCAAATTGGCAATAATTGACATTTTATTTATGAAATAAAGGAAAATAGGAGAAAAGGGAGATGAAAGGTCACAAATTTGCTTGATGAGTAATTTGAAGGAAACTAAACAAAATAGAGGCATCAATGGTAAAAAGGCTTATGAGGATTAGTTCACAAACTTTTGTTAGTTCAGTTTTGGAGCTCTTCTATTCTCTCATTCTCTCATACTCTTGCACACCTAAAGCATTCTTGGAGCACTTTGGCATACATTGGAATTGGAGAAAGAAGGCAAAGGAAAGTAGGAAAGTGCAAGGGAATAGTTATATCAACAGCTACAGTTGGATTTTTTTGCAAGTAACATGTTACATGTATGATTTCCTTGCTAGTTTTGGCATGCATGGTACATGCATGTGGTTTCTTGGTTATGTGTTGTCATTGGCATGAAGAATTTCCTATATTGATGGTGGTTTTAGCCTTGTCTTTCCATTTCCTAGATATTCATGGTGTTGTGGGTTTTTCCACTTGATTTCTTTTTAGTTGGTGCTCATAATTCCTTATGGTTGTTGGTTGGAACAAAATGTTCTAGAAGCTCTAAAACAACTTGATTTGAGTTACTAGTCCTTGAGCCTAGGTTGGGACAAACACACTTGAGCCCTTAGTGGGTTGAGTTACTTGTCCCCGGAGTCGGATTGGACAAATGCTTTGGAGCCCTGGAAGGTTGTGGGTTGAGTTATTAGTTCCTGAAGTTGTGGTTGGAACAAACGCTCTAGATCCCTCGATGGCTTGGGTAAAGACTGATCTTGTTGGTGTTAGTGATGTCTGACCATCAAGTGGAGTCACTAGTTGAGGGTTGAGGTGGTTTGGCCTATAGAAGCCGTAGTTTGGTTTTATTTTGGTTATTCTATGATATCTCACATTCATGCTTGGAATATGGCATGGGGGTGATTAGTTGAAAGAAAGATTTGGATCAGCCCAATCTATGGTTGGGTGGTACGTGGAAGTCCCTAACTTGGTTGACATTTTGATATGTTAATATGAGATATTTTCTATTATGATCTATGAGCATATGTATTGATTATGTTTGCGATATTATGGTTGGTTTTTCATGGTTTCTATGTTGGTTATTTGTTGGTTATATGTTGGTTATGTGATGTATATTGTCTATGGCTCTTGGTATGTTTTGATTAGTTGATGAATGGTTAATGAATGCATAAGCTAACAAATGTTATTGTAACTATTGTGAGAGGGAATTAGACCTTCTTGGTGAATCTCAAATAAGTTTCAGACTCCTATGTTTAGATATGCATTCACAACCTGTAGATTACATGTTCACCATATGTTTGAGGAAATAACTATCATGGTTAGGCCTAGTTCGGTCAAGTCTTTGATCAAGTTTTGTATGAATGAATTTTCCTTGATGTTATTGATCATTCTAGAAAGTCTCAATCAATTCTTGGCAATGGTTTGGAGGCAGGCCTAAAAAGGTGGCACTGATTCCAGGAGCGCATGCTCAGAACTAAAGAAATTGGGTCACAACCACACCCAAGCAAGCTTATGCATGCGGTTGGAGGCCTATAACTGCATGGAGGCATTGTCATGCATGTGGTTTGGGGTTAAAGTGTGTGAAAAGGAGTCTCAGCTCAGGGTTTGGTCACTTGGGGTGGTTCTTTGGCCCCTGATGGTTCCTGTAGTCCTGAGGGATGTTGTGTGATGTCATTTTGTCATCAGTAGTCGGCCCCGCTTCTTTAATTGGATCTAGGAGGTCGGGTCATGTCATAGTAACTCTTGTCTTATGTTTGCCCTAAGAGGCCAATAAAATTGGGTAAATGTGGGAGGAGTGGTTACAGATTGGTATTAGAGCTCCCAAGTTCAAACACTTGGACTGGATGGGTAGTGCATGTTGTTATGCATGCATAGTAGGTTAGACATGCATCATGATGTTCATTATGTTGTTTGTGTTATCATGACATTGTTGGTACGTTATGGAACTGATATGTTGGTCGAGATGGAGTTGGAGATGCATATCATAAGAGCGAGGTTTTAGCACTAGACCTCGAGGTAAGAGCAGATCATCATACAGGTTTGTATAATGGGCATGCAGGTATGTTGGTTAATGATTGTTATAAGCATTATGGTTATGTACATTTCTGTCATTCTATTTTTGTTCTAGTTACATGCATGATAGATGCTACTTGATTAGTATGGGCATCTGCACATGCGTCAAATAGTCATGCATGGTAGTTAATTTGTTGTTGTATGTATTGCGGTCATATGCATGATGATTATGGTCACAACAGTTAGATATTGATGTTATATGTATCATGCTAATCTGGATTGACATGTGCATATGGTTATGGTTATGCTATTCAGGTTTGAGTTGATATACTTGTGATATTGTGCCGTACTAATCTAGACAGACTTGTGCAGATGTGATAGCCTGCCCTAAGATACATTGAGGTATGAGTTTGATTATGTCATTTATTTGGTTTGTCTAACATGGTATGTTTATAGGTTGTTTGAATGTTTGAATAATTGCATGATAAGAGTATGTGTCTATAAGATTGCATGAAGGAATGATCTTGTGTTAAGACGGTTGTACTAACACAATATGTGCTAAGATAGCTGATATGCATATGAATGCAAGTGGGTGCTAGTTGTAGTATTATGATTAGTGACTGTGAGTTGATTATGATATGGTTGTTAGTCTTGGTAAAGGTTGATTACAAATTAATAGACATGATGTCTTAATCTTTGGAACATGTGACTGGCATGTGTGAACAAGTTGCATGTTGATTTTTATAGCATCGAATGTGCTCTAGCCTCGAGATTTTGCAGAGAGACTAAGACACATGCATTCTCTAAGACCCAAAAATCATTTGGGAAAATTCCACCTAGAGATGGTTTAATTCAAATAATTAATCATTTTTAATGTAGTCCTAAGTCTAAACTTATGAAATGTTATTAATTAAAGGGTATTAATTAAATCTGGTGCGAATCCTCTAGAAGAAGATGAGGATCAACTCCCTATTAATCTTAGCCTTTGATTATGTTCTAATGTTGGTCGTTGGTGCTCCAACGAGAGAATATAAGGAGCTTGATGGGCACTTGGAGAATACACCGAGAGAGCGAGATCTGGAGATCAAATTTCTCAAGAGTAGCAGCGCTAAGTTGTCGGAGAGAGATCGAGTGTTCTTCTTTCCGTGAGGGGAAAATATAGTAGATCAGAGGGGATTTTTCCAGTTTTGGAGATTGAAAGGCAGAGAAGGCATCGAGAGATTTAGAGAGGCAGCGCAGTGCTTCAGAGCGAGTCTGTAATTTTGCTGGGAGCAGTCGAGATCTAGTGTCAGAAGTAGGGGTGTATGACCGAAGGGCCAAAGAGTCGATTTCTAGTCAACAAATTGATCAGCTGGAAGGGTGACATAGTTCCTAGAAGCTGTGATGCAGATTTGTGTAGGTTGACGCAGAGACTACGCAGAGGCAGTGTGGGGCTAGCCATTCAGAGCCTGGATCAAATTCGGGTCGCAAGTGACAATGTGAGAATATTTCTCACTACCTCTTTGCCATTTTATTCTCTATATTAGATTCCCAGTTTGGGCATCTAAAGATCCGTACTCATATTACAATTGCATAATAATAAAACCCTTAATTGTTGCACCGGTTTTCCCAAGTTAGGTTTTTCCGGGGACATTGGTCCAAAAACAACGGTGTATTTGTGTGTGTTTATTTCTCTGTTGTGCAGTGTTTTGTTTCCATAGTATTTTATGTTGTGAAGGTCGCAATAGATTTTATTTCGATGTTTACTATGTAACATTGTAAATAACTTGATTCATAAATTAAAAAGTAGGAGAAATTTAATCAATTGTTGCAGTAGAGAATCGGGTCACTGATTTTTCAAATGGTTTCAGAGCATAGATTGTAAGTCAGAGAGCTGAGAGCATAAGAGGAGATGCAAGTTCAAATTTCTGCATAGGAAGCAATTCAAAACTCCAGGGGCAACATATTTCCTTGGCTAGAAGGGTCAATTTTTCATGGAAATTTTACTTCTCTGAGTGAGTCGACAAAGAATAAAATTTTCCAGATTGAAGAGTACCAGAGGCAGAGGGAGTAGTAGAATTTCACTTACAGAGCAGATCTTCAACTTGGATGCATATTTTTGCAGCAATTTGCTAGTGCAAATAACATCAGGAGGAAGGAAGAGCACACACTGAGGGAATTTTTTCCTCAGGGGACTTCTAGCCAAGAAGTTCAAATATTCCTAACAAAGCAGCAGTAGTTGTGTGCAGTATTCCTCACTCCATAAGGGAGTGTGAATAGCTGGGCAGCAACTACGTAGAACAGAAGAGGGGGAGTTCGACGTTTTCAGAGAGATGGCATCAGTTAGGTTGAGAGATCAAGATCGGTTTGACAGAGCCTCCAACTATGTGATCTGGAAGGCTAGACTTTCCTGCCTATCCCTATCACTGTTGACAAAAATACTCCAATGGAAAGGTCCAACACATCTATTTGTACCTCGAATGGATGTTAAGGGTTTGGTAGCTTCAATATAGGGGTAGAGACAATCTGACATTTCTACTCAAACACATTATTGCTCCTCTCTGACCAATTCCATAACTTCTGCTTCTTCAACAAATCTATCAATGGTGAAGAAATCTTGAAGCATCCCTACACAAACCACTTATACTAGTTGAACAATAGGAAGACTGTCAAGTCATTTATATTGAAAGGCTACAGTCCTAATATTCAATTTCCTTGACCTTTATTGGGTCCATACGAATACATTATTGCGCAATTTAATGGCCCAAAAATGGTGTCCTGGTCTATGCAAAAATGCACTTGGACTTCTTGAAGTGTAGTTGATGTTCCCTCAAAACCTTGAAGACAAATTCCAAATGTTTCTTGTGCTCCTCCAAACTCTCATTATGCACCATGATGTCCTCCAAATACACCACAATAAAATTGTCAAAGAAGGGCATGAGAACATCATTGATCAATGTGAAAAAAGTGGCCATGGCGTTGCACAAGCCAAATGGAATGTAACAGTCTTGGGTTAAGTTTCCATGTAAATAAATATAAGATCAAGGTCACGAGACATGTATTCCAAGCTAAATGTTGGGAAAAACATCTGAGTGGATGTCACTTTTGGTTTATTTATGGCTAAGGAAATTGACAAAGACATTGGCAAAGGCAAAGTGGCAATAATTGACATTTTATTTATGAAATAAAGGAAAATAGGAGAAAAGGGAGATCAAAGGTCACAAATTTGCATGAGGAGGAAATTGAAGTAAAAATGAAGGAAAATGAAGAAAAAGAGGCATCGATGATAAAAACGATTTTGAGGATCAGTTCACAAGCTTCTGTCGGTTTAGTTTTGAAGCACTTCTATTCTCTCATTCACTCGTACTCTTGCAAACCTAGTGCATTCTTGGAGCATGCTTGGAGAAATTTGGCATGCATTGGAATTGGAGAAAGAAGGCAAAGGAAAGTAGGAAAGTGTAAGAGAATTGTTGGATCAATGACTACAGTTTGATTGGTTTGCACATAACAGGTTCCATGTATGATTTCCTTGCTAGTTTTGGCATGCATGGTACATGCATGTGGTTTCTTGGTAATGTGGTATCATTGGCATGGAGGTTTTCCTGGATTGACAGTGGGTTTAGCCTTGTATTTCCATTTCCTAGATAACCATGATGTTGTGGGTTTTTACCCTTGATCTAAAAATCACTCGTGAGTGATCTCAGTTAAATAATTAATGAATGAAGGTATTACAAACTCATGTGCTGGTGTGTGTCTATGTTATTTTAGGCAATGGGTCGATCAGATTGCAAAAGACACAAACATTGGAAAATGGAAAACAGTAAGGGAAACACAGTAAGCAAATACAAGAACACAACACATTAATAAGGAGTTCACCCTATTCTCCAGGGCTACGTCTCTGATCCAGCTTCAGTGGTGGCCTTCTTTCATTGTGTCTTTAAAGCAAAAATTTACAGTGAGGAGCTCAACTTGAGTCTCCTGAAACAGAGGATGCTTAGTAGGGTGGTTCTTGGATTCCCCAAGCCACTAGAGTGCACAGACTCTTCCTTACCAAGTCTTGACCTCTCTGGTCCTTAATGGGATGAGCCCGATCTAGTACTTAGTTCTCGACAGATATCCTCATAGGGATTGCTTAAACTTCTCAAGCCTTCTATCTGCTCGATGTTGCCTTACGCTGCAGGTCAGCTTGGCTCTCTGTTTTTTTGCCTCTTGCTTCACTTTCTCTTTCATCTTTTCTTCACTGTTCCCTTCTCTGGTTCTTCCTTGTTCTGTTCTCTGTCTGTTCATGGCTTAAAGGCAATCTTTCCTTGACTGTTCGCTTCCTCTTCTTCCCCTTCGGATCACCTACTACTGTTTGCTTGGAGTTCCCTACCTTTGCGTCATCGCCAACGTCTCACAGGGAAGTGGCCACTTGTCCTCTCACAAACTATGCCAGCTCTTCCTCAACAGTTTGGTATTTCGGTTATGTTGTGAAATGAATCATCTGGCAACTTAGCGGTCAAATCAGACTTCAGAATTTTATATGTCGTGGCTTAATTCCCCCGTCAAATCCGGTTTCCCATCGGGCGCAATCTCCGCCGTCAGATCTGGAGCCCCCCTAGATCCTACGGTGTTCGCTCTTATCCCGCAGTTGGCTTGCTCGACCATTAGCTCGCAATGAAAGGCTATTTTCTCTCTCATCCACCAGACACGCATCGTGCAATGTACGAAATTGCTCATTCTCCTACCAAAACTGCTTACCACCCAATATGCCTCCGATATTTTGCCGGTTTTGGAGCGCAGGACCCGCCTTTCGTCTTAGCGCTTTCCCTACAGTTTCCCGACTTCCCATGCAACCGAGCGCTTGGGGCTTTTCCTTCTTGAGGGGCCCAACGATGTGCAATTAGCGCTAAGCACTAATCACGCATCAGAAACGACCTCTGTTTTCCGATCCGGGCTTCCTAACTACCAGTTTTCCTCCTGCGCGGTCTCCATGGGCCTCGGTCAGTGCACTTCGACCGAGGTCCTCATCGTTCCTTATTGGCTACAAACTGCCACTTTCCAGAGGTCTTCCTGATAGCTCTTTGTTCCTAAATTTTGAAGTCTGTCCTGATTTGATACAGTCATAGCACTTTGCTAATTTTCATGGATCCAATTCGAATCACGACCTTCCCATTGAAAAAGCTTTTGAACCACCAACAGTTGGTTTTCAAGCATCGACTAAGTGAGGGTACAACTGTGTCACTTGTCCAATCTCTATCTGCTTTGACTGCTCAGCTTTGAACCCTTGAGCCCAACTCTGAGGTATTCAACATCTCCCTTGCACGTCGTCCTCACCTTCCTGTCTAGAACTGTGTCTTCCTGTAATTCGTTAAGATATTCAGGTAATAGGTCATCAATAGAAGGCAATTGACTCTACTCTTCAGGATCCTCAATTAGTGAGGTTCAAACAGTCTCAAGCAATCTGCATTCACGACTGAGTAGATGTGCATGTAAGCTGGTAGATGAAGGCGAAAAGCATTCTCACCAATCTTCTCAAGTATCTTGAAGGATCCATACCTAATAGGATTTAGCTTTTTACCTTCACCTTGCATCTTGTCCTTGCTGATATACAACCAGACTTGGTCACCAACTTGGAAACTATGCTCCATCTGATCCTTGTCATGCCTTGCCTTGTATTTGGCTTGGCTCTTTTCTAGCTGTTCCTGTATGCCTGGTGGATCTCTTGGATTTGTTCAATGAACCTAGTTGCCCTGTCCACATCACTGTGTCCCTCAACTGTGGTTTCTTTACCAAAGACAAAATCCAAAGGAGACCTTGGTGTGAAACCAAAACAGGTCTCAAAAGGAGATCTCTATGTAGAAGATTGTTTTGCTCTATTGTAAGCATGCTGCACAACATAAATGTTCATCCCAAAGCTTAGGATGCTTGCTGGAATATCCCTTGAGCAATTGGATCACTGTCTTGTTAAATACTTTTGTCTGGCCATCAGTTTGTGGATGAAAACCTGTGCTTTTCTTCAATTTGGTGTCCATCAGTTCCCACAGACTTGACCAAAACTTCCCCACAAATCAGGTGTCTCGATCAGATACAATGGAAGTGGGTAATCCAAAATGAACCCATACATGTTCAAAAAATAGTTTTGCAATTTGTTCAGCTGTAATCTGTTTATTGCAAGGTATCAAAATACACATTTTGTTGAACCTATCCACAACATCATATAGATAATCATGACCTTTCCTAGATTTAGGCAACCCTCCAACAAAATCCATGGAAACACTTTCCCAAGGGTGAGAAGAAACTGGTAATGGAGTGTACAAGCCTAGTTTTCTATTGTTGGGCTTGCTTTTAGCACACATAGTACACCCTTTTACATATCTAGAAACTGTCTCGTTCATTTTTGGCCAATAACAAAA
>APFE030755677.1:0-45981 GCA_000404065.3 Pinus taeda
TTTTTAGCAGTTTTTCGGGTCCTGAACTTCCGGAGCCGTTTTCAGGCCCTAAACGACGTTTTTTGGGGAATCCAGGGGCAACATGGGTCCGTGCGATGGACCGATGTTGCCCGTTCCAACAATAATAATGCTCGAATATATCTTTCTAATGAGCTATTGTACGCGTCAAACGGAGATCATATGCTAAAGTTACGACCCCGGGAAGTTGATGTACCAACTTACCCCCAAACGTGGCCCACAGTTTGGCGTTTCATCTCCTAGGGTTAGGTTTTGGGATGTGAAGGGGTTTTTCATTGTTTCTCAACAATAAATAGGCCTTCGAGCCTCATTGTAACATAGTTCAGAGGCATGTAACCATCACATCTCTTCTCAGAGATAAGCTACAATCGCCCTAGCTAGTTTATTTCCATTTCTGATTGTAAGCATATTTTAGTATTTTCCATTAATGAAATGAAGTATTATTTCCGCTGCATATTGGTGTATATGGTTATCTCTGTAATTTGTTGCGTTCCTGTTTAAATCCGGATCAAGCTCACTCTTGAACATGACACTTTTTGCTTCGTGTCAAGTTGGGATATCCTCCTTTGTATCATTGACCCTCCTGGGTTTGGGCCATTCATTTTTCCCTTCCATTTTATCTCTACCACGTCATCATGATCATTGATCCTATGGATCCAAAAGCTACCAGCCTTTGAGCTTGTGTCGCCAATATGTTCAATAGTTCCCCTTCTGCAGTTACATTTACCTTTGTTTCTCTGTATCATCCAAAATCATTTTGCATCCTCTCGTCTCACGTCAATGATGTGGGATTCATTATGACCCTCCTTTGACATGGTCGCTTTCCGTCGACTTCAACTCATTATCTGGGAAGTTGATTAAGGGACTCCCTTCTAGTATCTTAGAGCTTGCATGGCTCAATGGCAAGTTCTTTGCACTCGACGACAAGTTCACATCATTGGATTTCGATCGAGTGATTTCATGGGTGTTTGACTTTAGTTCCTATATTAACATTCCATGAATTGTGCTGATAGTACCTTGAGGGCCATTATCATTATTGGTGGTTTCTCTTGGTTGGTAGCAAAAGGTTATTCTCAGTTGCGGGGAATTGATTTTGGTGATATTTTTTCTTCTGTTGCCAAGGTAACTTCTATTAGATTACTTTTATCTATTGTTGTTGCTTTTGATTTTGAGGTAGAACAAATGGATGTGAAGACATCATTTCTTCACGGGGATCTAGAAGAGGAGATTTACATGAAGCAACGTAAAGGCTTTGCGGTGAAGGGTAAGAAAGAACTGGTATGCGAGTTAGAGAAGTCTCTAAATGGGTTAAAACAGTCACCAACGATGTGGTATCAAAAAGACGTAGGTTTTAATAAATTCCTTATGGCTAAGCAATAGCATAATAAAAAAAAAAACATAAGAAATATAAGAATTATAACAATAATTCAACACTTTACTGATAATTGAATAGACCATTGTAATTTAAATTATAATATAATTAAATGGCAATAAATTAACTTTATATTAAACAATATAGAGTTACTTTATTTCAAACACTTCACCGAATATCAAATTAACCATTAAATTTAATTAAAACATATTTAATATTAATAAAGAATCTTTATATCTTAACCCCTTATATATAATTAAACAAACCAATAAAATTTAACTAGAATATAATCCTAATAAATCAAATTTACATTAAACACTTCAATAAATTGTCTTTATATATATCAATAGGAGGATTCAATTATTACCATAGAAACTAACCATTAAACATAAACAAATAAATCTTAAACCTATTCCCAAAATAAAATAATAATTTATGACAATAGTCAAAACAAACTAATGATAAATTAATTAAAATATAATCTCAAATAAATTAATTTTTATATAAAACACTTCTCATAAAAATAACAAAATTAAAGAAACCAATCTCACAAATAAAAAAGCATAAGCTAAAGTATATTAATAACATAATTATTATAACGATAAAATATAATAATTTATCAACATATCATTATCAAAACATAATAAATAATAGAGAAATTGATAAAATAATATAGAAAACAATAAATAATTAAAATAGAATTAACAAAATTGAACTAGTTGGCTTTCTTTACAACTCCTTGAAACATATTTATAACTAGGGTTTCACTTATTTGTAAATTAGTCTTGAGGATGAGTCTTGTTCTAGGCTCGAAACATAGACAACACAAAAATGAAAACTGTGGAATATCTAAATTCTGAACCTCAAAAACCACACCACAGAAATTTTCAAACCATCATTGTTACCCTATACGGAGGGGAAACATGGAAAGAGGTCTGTGATCTCCAAAAGACAAGGGTTAAAATACAAAGAAGGGAATCCGATCTAGCCTTCCTTAAGCAGTGCCACGATTCCAACCTAACTCCATCTTTTGCCTGCATTAAACACAGATTAGATAATCAACAAAACCATAAAGAATTTCAATGGCTCAGAGAAACATTAACCCGCCTGGAAATATGCAGGATCAGATTTTCTTTAGCCAAACTATCGACAATAGAATTCAGAACTCACTTAAAACTGGCAACAAGCATTCCTGTAGACCTATGGTCATTCATCGATGCCATGGCAACACTCAAGGCTAGCAAGGAGGGACACTCGGCTTACACAAGACACAACAAGAAACTGGAAAACCTAGAAGAGAAATACAACAATAAGCATATTTTGGATGTAAGGTAGCACACACACAGGAATGTACACCGTATAGAGTCAGAGAGGAAATATGCATGCAGAATGGGATTGGTGCTACGCAGCACGCAACTTAACGTAGATTCCACCAGCCACAAAGGAGTAGATACGCTATCCAACGCAGAGTATGGAGAAACTCTGAGAAAGTCATGGTCAAACAATGTGGATACAAAAAATAGCACACGAGATATGATTGCAACCCTTAATGAGATTAAGTCGATACCCAAGAATAGAGGCATGCTACTTAATGCAGATTCTATGCTGTCCAACTTGGGTACAACAAACAGTGAAAGGGATACGATGCTGAAACCCATCAACGCAACCCTTAATGAGATTAATTAGATACCTGAGAATAGAGGCATGCTTCTTAACGCAGATCCTACGTTGCCCAACTCAGAGTATGAAGAAACATTGATACAACGCAGCCCTAGAAGCTAGAACAACAGGCTGTTGTCAATTAATACGAGTACAACAAACAACAAAAACCCTATGTCGATGCTCAACTAGAATGTCGTGTCCAACACCGGCCTAAAAAAGGGTGATCCATAGTCAAACACAGAGTTGAAAGACTCCAACAGGTATGTGATTCTTAATAACTTAATTAATAATAAAAATTGTGAGAAGGTAATAGAAAATGAAATTCATAATATATTAAGTTCAAATAAGATTAACATAGATTCCAAACTAGTTAGGAGCAACATCAAATTAGGCAAAAAACCATGAACTTAGATAATAATATAGATAGTTATGTAAACACTAATGAAATAAATAAAATAGGATATAATAAAATAAATAATAAAGTAGATAATAACATAATAAAACCGAATATTATGAAAAAAAACCTAGAAGGAAATAGAGACAATAAAACAAATGAAACCCATTATTCTATCAACAATAAAAAGGTCATAAATATTTCATCTTATGAATTGAAAAATGAAGAAGCTAAGGTCCAAAAAAATATTTTTTCAGGTCGTTGCCCCGGACCCCATATAGTGGGGTTACTTGCATCCCTCAAACCCCTGTGACTCCCACGCTACGCAATTGGCGCAACGAACGGGGGGTGCCACCTCCTTTCTAACCGTCCAGTTAACTACGTGGGCTAGTCGTGGAAAGAATATAACACTACCCAAAATTCTCCCACTTGTTGTTTTCTTTCCATAGGGGGCCACAAGAGAGCTTAGTCATTTATCCAGCCCTGCAACGCCCATTGTTTCTCTACACCAAGAGAACTTCTCGGAGCTCACTAATTTTGTCAATGCATCTCCAGTATTCTTTAAAGTGTCCACCTTTACTAGCAACACCTTTTTCTCTTATATCATATCCCTCACAAAGTGATATTGAACATCAATGTGCTTTGTCTTTGAATGATATGTAGGGTTCTTTGCCAAGAAAATTTCACTTTGGCTGTCACAGTCTATCCTTATAGCTCCCTTGTACTAACCCCATACTTGAACACAAACTCTGCAACCAAATTGCTTCCTTGCTTGCATGAGTGGTTGCCATGTATTCCACCTTTGTAGTTGGTAGTTCCACTACAAATTGTTTCTTACTCATCCAACTAACTGCACCTCCAAATAGGTTAAACACATACCCACTTGTAGATATTCTTTGATCTAGATCTCTAGCCCAATTTGCATCAACAAAGCCACAAATATCCAACACTCTATCCAATCCTGGTCTTCCTTGGTAGCACAAACCATAATCACTAGTGCCACACAAATACCTGAAAACCTACTTCAGTGTTGTCCAATGCTCCTTCCTTGGTTTTGACATAAACCTGCTCAACACTCCCACTTCATGTGCAATGTATGGTCTGGTACAAACCATCACATACATCATGTTACCGACTGCACTTCCATATGGAACACAGGAGATGTCCTCTTCCTCTTCTTATGTCTTGGGACACTGTTCAGCAGATAAATTTACACCTACAGGAATAGGAACCTTCACCAGTTTACTATCCTACATATTAAACCTATATAATATTTTGTCGACATACTTCCTCTGGTTTAATTAGAGCTTCCTCTTTGTCCGATCTCTTTTAATTTCCATTACCAAAATATAGTTTACAGCACCAACATCTTTCATGTCGAATTTGGAGGACAAATGGGTTTTCGAATCCTGGATAATTTCTTTGTCATTTCCAACCAACAACATATCATCCACATACAAGACCAGATAAATAACACGGTCAACAATTACTTTAAAATACACACAGTGATCTTCTTTGCTTCTGGTGAATCCAAGTCCCCATATAAATGTATCAAATTTATGATACCACATCCTTGGTCACTGTTTTAACCCATACAAAGACTTCTTTAACTTGCATACCGGTTCTTTCTTACCCTTCACCATAAAGCCTTCATGTTGCTTCATGTAGATCTACTCTTCCAGATCCCCATGAAGAAATGCTATCTTCACATACATCTAGTATCGGAGTTGTTCTGGTTTCAAGGGGACACCTTTGTTGCTGAGGGGTTTCATTCAGACCTATGGTAAACCCTATTTAGTGGGAGATCTATGGGATCGATTCTAGTGGTGAAAGAATATGGTGAGCAGTGGAAAGATAGAGATCAAGAAATTTAATGGTCAGAGTTTTGAGTTATGGAAACTCAAGATGAAGGATTTGTTGGTGGATAAATATTAGAAGATCGTAGTAGATCCGAGTACTAAACCAATGGGAGTGTCTGACAAAGAATGGAAGAAGTTGGATTGGAAGGCAAAGAGCACAATATGATTGTGTGTCTTGGATTCAGTATTTATAAATGTATCAGGGGAGGCTATGGTGAAGGCTTTGTGGGACAAGTTAGGGACTTTGTACCAATCTAAGTCTCTAGTGAATAAACTATTCCTATGGAAAAAGCTGTATAACGTAAGGATGAAAGATGAAGACTCGGTGACAGAACGTCTGAATGCATTTAATACTATGGTAAGTTAGTTATTATCTGTTGATACTAAAATTTCATATGAAGATAAGTGCATCAGTTTTTTGTGTTCTCTACCAGATTTGTGGGATAGTTTGGTTATTATAATAGGTAGCAATGCAACTTCCTTGCAGTTTGATGAAATAGTCTCATCCTTGCTGACAAAGGTGATGAGACGAGAAAATATGGAGAGCTAGACTAGTGATGCCTTGTCTGTATGAGGATAGTCCCAGAACAGAAACAAAAATAATTCATCGAGTGGGAGATCTAAATCTAGAGGTAGATCTAAATCTCTAGGAAAACCTGTAAAGGTGGTGTGCTGGAAATGCGGAAAGGAAAAGCACTACAAAAGGGACTGTAAATCTAAATATCCTAATAAATGAAAGGGATCTGATGATGCTCCTTCTATAGAGGCAGAAACCACCTCAGATGAAGGTGGGGATGTGTACTTGGCTTCTTCAAGTACACGTGTATATCATGAGGCATGGTTGATTGACTCAGGTGCATCCTTTCACTTCACTCCCCATAGAGAGTGGTTCTGCGAGTATGAGAAATATGATGGTGGTCATTTCTTCTTTGGGGATGATAGGATGGCTAGAATCGTTGGTTGTGGAAAAGTAAAGTTGAAGTTGGGAGTTTGAAGGGTTAGAACACTTCCGAGTGTTCTACATATTCCTGCATTAGCCAGAAATATAATTTATGTAAGAAAGTTGGATGATGCAGGTGTAAAAACAATGTTTGAGAAGGATACCTGCAAGATGGTTTGGGTGGCACTGGTATTGATTCGGGGAGTTCGAATTGGAACTATATACAGGCTTCAAGGTAGCACTTTTCTTGATGGGTGTAATAGTTCCATGGTTCCTGAATGTGGAGCAAATAATCTAGTGGTCTCAAGAGAGAAGTCCATGTTGTGGCATCAAAGGCTTGGACATATTCAAGAGAAGGGCCTTTGAATACTTCATGGTAATGGTATGGTAGAAGGTATGAGTAATATCTATTTGGATTTTGATTTCTGTGAAAATTGTGTATATGGGAAGCAGAATCGGGTGAGCTTCCCCTCTGGTGGTAAGAGGGAAAAATATATATTAGAGCTTGTGAATAGTGATGTGTTTGGACCTATGAAGGTTCCATCACTGGGTAAGTTTGTGTACTATGTATCATTTATAAATGAATTCTCAAGGAACACATGGATATATTTCCTTAGGAAGAAATCTGAAGTCTTTGACAAGTTTAAAGAATTTAAGGCTCTGGTGGAAAACTAGACAGAGAAGAAGATAAAGGTGTTGAGGACAGATAAGGGTGGACAGTTTTGCAGTAAGGAATTTGAAGAATTCTGTAAGAAGTGTGGTATAGTGCGGAAAAGGACTACACCATATACACCCTAGCAAAATGGAGTTGCAGAAATAATGAATAAGACATTGATGGAAAGGGCAAGAAGCATGCTCAGTGGGGCCGATTTAGGACAAGAATTCTAGATAGAGATGGTGGAGACAACATGTTACTTGGTCAATAGATCACCTTCATCAGCATTGGAGGATAAGACTCCACAATAGGTATGGACTGGTAAGAAACCCTCTCTTTCACATCTTAGGGTATTTGAATGTGATGCATATGTACATGTTCCGAAGGAGAAACAAACCAAGTTGGATAGTGAATCTAAAAAGTGCATCTTTATTGGGTAGCATGATGGTTTAAAGGGTTATAAGCTTTGGAACCCAGTAATAAGGAAGGTAGTGTACAGCTGAGATGTGGTGTTTATAGAGGTGAAATATGTTATTAAACATGAAGTCCAACCAAAGGAACCTGAGAAGATAGAGTTTGAGCTAAAGGAAGAAGAATCAGACTCTACAGCAGAGGGGGAATCAGAAGATTAAGAGCCACAAACTCCAGGTGTGAGAAGATCAGTTTGAGAAAGAAGCCATCCAGAAAGGTATATTCCATCTACTTTCTGTTCAAATTTTTCTTTATCTATTACCAATGATGATCCCAAAATTGTGAAGGAAGTAGTAGATTCAGAGGATGGAAAACTCTGGAAAGAGGCCATGGTTGATGAAATGGAATATTTGCACAAAAATGAGGTTTTCGATTTGGTGGAGTTGTTGGCTGGAAGGAAACCCATTGGCAACAAATGGGTGTTCAAGAAGAAAACAAATGCTTAAGGAAAGGTGGAGAAATACAAAGCTCAGTTGGTAGCAAAAGGTTATTCCCAGGTGCCGAGAATTCATTTTGGTGATATTTTTTCTCCTGTTGCCAAGGTAACTTCTATTAGATTACTTTTATTTGTTGTTGTTGCTTTTGATTTTGAGGTAGAACAGATGAATGTGAAGATAATGTTCCTTCATGGGGATCTGGAAGAGGAGATCTACATGAAGCAACCTAAAGGCTTTGTGGTGAAGGGTAAGAAAGAAATAATATGCAAGTTAAAGAAGTCTCTGTATGGGTTAAAATAGTCACCAATGATGTGGTGTCAGAAATTTGTAGGTTTTAACCTCGTACAAAAATTACCTGCATACCAATTCTTTAAGAAAAAATAAACAATGCGAGAGAATAACACATAAAACACATATACACAGAGATTTTCCCCTGGATCCCAAAACTGGGACTATCATCTTGTTTTTTATTATATTCCTTTCAATGTTACAATACATATTTATACATGCCGAAGCATCCAATACCAAGGACTGAAAAACCATCTTGTCCAAAACCATGGGCCAAAAACCATCTTGTCCAAAACCATGTGCGAAAAATCATGCACAAAACCATAGGTAGGTCTACCCAACCTAATATAGGGTCCAAAAACAAAATTTTCTGGGGCGCTGCCTGGGACCCCATAGAGTGGGGTTACCTGCAGCCTTCAAACCCCCTATGACTCCCCCCGCTATGCAATCAACACAACAAAGGGGGGGATTGGCCCCCTTCTAACCCCCCAGTTAATTACGTGGGCTAGTCGTGGAAAGAATATAACACAACCCAACACATGACACTCTTTTCTTTGTGTCGAGTTGGGATATCCTCCTTTGTATCATTGACCCTCCTGGGTTTGGGCCATTCATTTTTGCCTCCAATTTGATCTCTGCCATGTCAGCATAACCACCAATCCTATGGATCCAAAAGATGCCAGACTTTGAGTTTGTGTCACTGATATGCTCAAGAGTTCCCTTATACAGTTACATTTACCTCTGTTTCTCTGTATCATCCAAAATCATTTTGCATCCTCTCATCTCACATCTATGATGTGGGATTCATTATGGCCCTCCTTCGACACGGCCACTTTCCATCAACTTCAACTCATTATCCAAGAAGTTGATCAAGAGACTCCCTTCCAATACCTTAGAGCTTGCATGCTTCAATGGCGAGTTCTTCACACTCGATGACAAGTTCACATCATTGGCTTTCGATCGAGTGATTTCACCGGTGTTCGACTTCAGTTCTTGTATTCACATTTCGTGAATTGTGATGATAGTACCTTGAGGGCCATTGTCATTATTGGTGGTTTCTCTCACACTTATTAACAATTTACATCATTGACTTGTAATCAAGCGACTTTATAACATGTTTGACGTCAACACATCTATTCGCATGCTAGGATCTGTACTTTGATCGGGTCGTGTTGGAGCACAAGACCTTGGATTCAGATTACAAAAAGTCCAGGTTGCGAAGTGGTGTGACATGGTTATGATGATATGCATGTCTCTTTCAGATGGATGGTTGTGACCAGACCATGAGTTATCATATGTGATCCTTCTCATTATCAGATGGCTACGACCATACCTTGGTTTCATTATGATCCTCTTTGACGGATGGTTGCGACCATGCCTGGATTATTTACATGATCATTCTCTGGATGGCTACATCCATGCCATGATTCATGTATCATTTGATAGACATATTATTTTATTTATATGTATTTGTACTTTCTTGCAGGTTTTTCGATGGGAGACTGGTTCCCCACACTGATTTATAAACCATTTCATCCCTCAATCCAGCTCGGCCTTCACACTTTAGGGGACATTTGTTACACAACATTTTCTCGCTGTCCCTATGCTTCTTGTTCCTTGATCTTGGAGGACCTATACAGTGAACCCCACATGCTTTTCCCTGAAGGAGAAACCCCCATTATGTCCCTCTTCATGAGAAGATCATTTCCCTTTTGCACAATTTTCCCTTAAACTTTTGTTTTGACCAATTTACAAGATCGACAATGACCTTTGTCTCCCCCACACCGATGTGTAGAGATTATCACTATTCCCTACACCGATTAGTGCGACCGAGCTATGTTCGAGTTGTGTTGGTCCTGTTATGGAAATTTGTTTAAATTAGAGCCAAAGCTTCCATCTCTAGAAGCTCTGTAACAGAAGTCTAGCAAAAGGTTTGGCCGGATGGGGTCGAGGATGATAGTTTGGGCTCCTTTCCCCTACAATGATAGAACTACCTCGAGGGATAAGTCATTCTCCCATAAGAAGAGGATCCATCTCCCATCCATCTTTCCTATATAAACCTCCCTTCTTCCCAAGCATAGACTAGACTGTGAAAACCAATGTTAGAGTTTTGGCTGAGTGTGAGTATACTATTTTAGACAAACAAACTATTACTAGTTGTAGCCATCTGTTTGTGTGAGGGAAAAGTGTGTTTGGTTTGGAGTGAAGCCTAAAGGGAAGATTCTTTAAACTATTTTTGTTTGAAGCCATCATGAAGTGCTAGAAGAAGTGTGTGGGAAGATCATCTTGTCAGAGGAAGACTGCGACGTCAAGATGAATGGTTGTAACCTCTCTTTGATACTAATATATGAAACTATCGATTGATTTCCTACATGTTTTGTAATATTAAATATTCTTGTCTTCTTGGCTTATTAAGTAGGCTGAGTTGCAATTTGTCTATTATTATGTTTGTGTGTTGTTGTTGTTTACTTGTTTCAGGAGCTTGAAGAAGGAAGTGAGAGATTGCTGGAGAGATCAAACGAGGACATCATCAAGAAGGATAAGCGACCAAGAGGTAGGCACTCTTTATTGATTCTAATCTAAGGAAATCTTCCATATAATGTATCTATTGTGGCTAGACCCATTATCAGGATCGAGGAATTCGTTCATGTCTGCACTTATAATTTTACTTCACCACACTCCCCACAACAGGTTTTCAATTTCAATTTGATAGTATGTCCTCTTCCTTTACAGAAACCTCCTTACTATTATGGAAGACTAGTGATTCTTCAAATATGAACCCTAATGTTAAAAATATGAAAACTAAATCGCACGAGACTCTTCCATCTTGAGTGAGTTTTCTCATATCGCAAGGTTGAAGACAATCTAAATACAACAAGGGATCTACAACAAGCCTGCTATCATAATTAAATATTTCTTTTACGATAAGCATCCAATCACAATTTAGTCTTTGTTCACAGGGTAGCATATGCTTGATTCCCTATGTAGGGATAGATCGACCTCTAGGGAGCAACCTCGAAGACAATTTTATCAATGCATATGTACATTGAGAGGTCATGGTGGGTGTGTCTTTTCTCTAGCAATGGTGCGCAACCTCTTCTACAATGGATCCTCTAGAAATGACATAAGGGTATGAAGACATCCCAAGCTCATTGAACACTGTAAGTTTGGTCATGGTGATGGAGCTATCAAGTGTATTTTGGTTTCTAGCTATAGGATATACAATGTGCATCAAGATCATAAAATTAGAACTTGGAAACATGCTAAGAATATACAACCCTCGGGATATAAGTTGGTGGTCCCCATGCTAACCTTGATGGATTATGTGATAAATTCCATACCACCTAAGAAGTATTTTCAAGAGGCACAAGAAGGTACTCTAGATTAAACATTTTGATACTATATCACTTTGTCGGCTAATAGAAATGGGTTTTTTTATTCGACTTCCTGAGATAGGATGGTGAAGACTTGGAGACCTTCTGACTTGAGATGTGTTTAATCTTTCAAACCACATAATGATGTCATTAATGCACCTATGGTTTCACTAGATGGTTTTTTTTACACAGGATCTGCAGACTCTAGAATCAAAATTTGGACAAAGGCCTTAGGAGAATGAAAACATCCTCTAGTTGCGATGAATCAACAACACAAATCTTCCATCAATGCACTAGATCTCAGCACCAATGACTCCATTCTTTATTCTAGAGGTTGTGACAAATCCATCTGGTGTTCCTCAAGAGATGTATAGACTCTTCCCTTAGTCAAACTAGTTGTTACCCGCTAACGGCTAGTTAGCAACTCTCTACATCTATTTATCTCATTGCCTGGATCTAGTTCCTCATTTTCTCCTGAAGATGAACCACACTGGCTAGTTTGAAACACATCGACGAGAATATATCCGATGTGATTTTTATCGAAATATTTTGTTACAATATTATGGACCACAGAAGTCTTAATTCAAAAATTTCAACCCTGCATGGAGGGCCACAGTTATTCAGGTTAATCTTTTCGAAAAGGCATGTTTGCAGGTATCAAAGATGAAATCAGATCTGGTGTTCCTCAAGAGATGTAGAGACTCTTCCCTTAGTCAAACTAGTTGTTACCTGCTAACGGCTCCTTAGCACCTCTCTACATCTATTTATATCATTGCCTGGATCTCGTTCCTCATCTTGTCCTGAATATGAACCACACTGGCTGGTTCAAAACATGTCAACGAGAATATATCTGATGTGATTTTTACTTAAATATTTTGTTATAACTATTATGGATCACAGAAGTCTTAATTCAAAAATTTCAACCATGCACGGGAGGGCGACTATTATCAAGGTTACTCTTTTTGAAAAGGCACGTTCTGCAGGTATCAAGATGAAATTAGATCTGGTGTTCCTCCAGAGATGTAGAGAGTCTGCCCTTATTCAAACTAGTTGTTACCGGCTAACGACTAGTTAGAAGCTCTCTACATCTATTTATTTCATTGCCTAGATCTGGTTCCTCATCTTGTCCTGAAGATGAAACACACTGGCTAGTTTGAAACACATCGACGAGAATATCTTTGATGTGATATCTTTGAAAGATTTTGTTATAACTATTATGGATCACAGAAGTCTTAATTCAAAAATTTCAACCTTGCATGAGAGGGCCACTATTATCAAGGTTAATTTTTTTGAAAAGGCACATTTGTAGGTATCAAAGATGAAATGAGATCTCGTGTTCCTCAAGGGATGTAGAGACTCTGCCCTTAGTCAAACTAGTTGTTACCTACTAATGGCTAGTTACTAGCTCTCTACATATATTTATCTCATTATCTAGATCTGGTTCCTCATCTTGTCTTGAAGATGAACCACACTAGCTGGTTTGAAACGTGTCAATGAGAATATCTCTAATGTGATTTTTACCAAAATATTTTGTTATAACTATTTTGGATCACATAAGTCTTAATTCAAAACAATCCATCATTGTTTAGGAAAGAGAGGAAAGCAAGTAACACGTGGTCGCATTAGGGTCCTTGAGAGGCCACAATTGCACAATTCTATCCTTGGCAATAGTTTCTAAACTTGTATCTAGTGGATCCATGGATAATATTAGCAGAGGTTGGAAAAGAGGAAAATTTAATGTGCATTAATGTAAGGTGATTTTGGAAGGTCAGAGAGTGCTTGTTAAATACATTTCATTATTTTTAGATCTCGTGATGGGTTATCACATCTACAATGACAACCTAGATCAGAACATTAAGGTTTGGTAGGTTTCTTCACGTAAAAACTCTTTTGATGATCATGAAGATGCCTGATCCAAAAATAAAAAGTGAAGGTTTCAATCATTTGCAAGCTAGTTTATGTCTTTTAGGAAATGGATTGTGATTACGAAAGCACACAAACTTAAGTAAATTTGCATAATTTTAACAGTTAAAAGCAGAGAAACATGAAACATCAAACATAGGAAAATTGATAACGAAGTTCACCCCTCTTCAGCGATGCTTTCAAGTCCAACTTCTAGTGTGACATCTTTATTATATCGTCAAATTCTCAATCCATCAACATCCAAGCTTCAATATGCAAAACAAATATTTCCATCATGTCCAAAATGCTCAAAAACCCCTGCCTAGGCTCTTCTTCAGGTCAAAAAGGTTGAAAAATGAGCAAAATATGGTCATTTTTCCAATCTGGTATGCAAACTGCTCCACAAATTGTTTCTTCCCTTCTAATATTGCAACAAAACTCCTCGTGGTATATTGGTGGTGCCCGAAATTAGTTGGGTAGAGGTCATGGGTTCAACCCCACCTCCAACTGGTAATTATGTTAATTGGTTATTAAATATTATTTAAAAATTAAAAGCTTTTTGGTGGAAGCACCCTTTGAATACTACGCTCCTTGTCATGTGGATACATGCGACCGAGGGGTGTGGGTCAAAGGCCACATGCTCTCCCTTAGTCTCACTCCTAGTCTTGTGTATATGATATGCCCTAGGTCTTGGTCATGGGCAACATGCCCAACACCCCTCCCCCGAACATTACATCGATGATTACATTGCATTATCAAAAACCATGGTCTGGGCCAGTCGAGCATGCTCGCCAGCCTTCCCATCCCCCCAACCATTCTACCATATTAATTAAATATAAACCACCGAATAACATATAACGAGACATGTTCGGTCCAATGGTGCAACGTCGACTTCGTCAGTAGTAGCTAAGGGATTCGAACCCTGCAATGTGCAACCAACCAAAATTTTGATGAGAAATAGAGGGCCACATGGCCATATGTCCTTCCCTGATTGGGCCACATGGTGCCCTATGATTGGGCTACATGGCACAATAATATTGGTTTGGACTCAACCAATCAAAAACACACAAATGTTGCCTCGTGCACATGCCATTTTTAGTATTTGATTGTGTCCCATACTACCCAGTCAATGGATGATGTCAACATTACATCAACATAAATACTACCACATGATATCTATACATGGACAATCAACCTTGCACTTTGATTTTTTTTGTTTTCCAAAAACATCAGAACACGATAAGTTCCTCATACAATGTCGAATTGCGGCGATTCAAACATCATTGGAATCAAAATGAAAAGCTCTACGATTTGGTGCTAGTTTTGAGAGATTTTGATAACTCTAATTTTTGAGCATATTTTTTTATCCCCTGGATCAATCCTCCCCATTGGAAGTTTTTGGACCACTCAAAGTATATTTTTACTTAACAGGTATGTGAGGGTACAACTCCCTCACTTTCCTGATCTTTTTTCACCTTACTTTTCTTAGATTGGTACCTTTGAGCCCCACATGAACATATTCCAGATTTCCTTTGTGTGAAGTTCTTATTCTCATATCAATAATAGAGTCTTCTGACAAATCATTTAAATATTCAGGACCAAAATCTTCTATGGATGGAATCTGAACATTCCCTTCTTGATCAACCATCATAAGAGTCTCACACAATCTCAAATTTTCCACATTCACAACATTATAAATTTGCATGTAAGGTGGTAAATCTAAGCAGAAAGCATTGTTACCAATTTTCTCTAATATTTTGAAAGGGCCATATCTGATTGGTTGGAGCTTTTTATCTTCACCTTGTAATCTTTCCTTGTTGATGTACAACCAAACTTGATCTGCCACCTGGAAATCATGATCAATCCAATGCTTATCATATCATTCTTTGTACTTGACTTGGCATCTATCCAACTATTCTTGTACCCTATGATGCACTTATTGTATTTTTTTAATGAAATGCTTGTCTTTGTCCACATAACTATGCCCATATACCACAATATCTTTTCCAAAGATGAAATCCAAAGAAGACTCTGTAAAATAACCCAAACAAGCTTCAAATAGAGATATTTGTGTAGATGAATTCTTGGCACGATTGTAGGAATGTTTGATGTAATGCAAATGCCGATCCCAAATTTTAGGATGCTTACCACAATATTCTCAAAGGAGATGCACTACTGTTCTATTCACTAATCCGGTCTAGACATTAGTTTGTGGATAAAATGTTGTGCTCTTATTCAACTTTGTGTTTATGAGTTCCCGTAAACTTCACAAAATCTTCCCAATAAATTAGGAATCTTGATAAGAAATATTGAAAGTAGGTAACCCAAAATGAACCTATAAATTTTGGAAGAACATCTTTGCAATTTTTTCAGTTGTAACATGTTTCTTACAAGGAATCAACACACATTTTGTTGAAATGATCATTACAACATATAAATAATCGTGACCTTACCTCGAGATTTGTAGTCCCCCAACAAAATCCATAAAAATACTTTCCCAGGGACGAGAAAGGATATGAGGTGGTGTGCACAATCTAATTTCCTATTTCTTGATTTTCTAGTAGTGCACACAGAACATCCTTTTACATATCTTGATATAGTTTCATTCATACAAGGCCAATAATAATACCTTTGTAACTAAGAAAATATTTTGCCTACACCATGTTGGGTTGTGTTATATTCTTTCCACGACTAACCTATGCAGTGAACCAGGGGATTAGAGGGGGGGCAGAGCCCCCCTTCATTGCATTGATTGCGTAGTGGGGGGTCATAGGGAGGTTTGAAGGGGGTGGGTAGCCCCCCTCTACGAGGTCAGGGGCAGCATCCTGGGAAAAAAAAATTTGACCCTATATTAGGTTGGGCGAACCTACCTATGGTTTTCTGTCCATGGTATAGGATGCATCGACATGTACAAATATGTATTGTAACATTGAAAGGAATATAATGAAATATCAAGCTGGCAGTCCCGGTTTTGGGATCCAGGGGAAAATCTATGTGTATATGTGTGTTTATGTGTTATGTTCTTGCATTGTTTATTTTCTGTGTTTAGAATTCGTATGTAGGTAATTTTTGTATGGGGTTAAAACCTACATTTGGTATCAGAGTTGTTTTGACTTCAAGGGGATGCCTTTGTTGCTGAGGGGTTTCACTTGGGCCGGTGGTAGAACCTGTTTAGTGGGAGATCCGAGAGATTGATTTTTGTGGTGAAAGAATATGGCGAGCAGTGGAAAGATAGAGATCGAGAAATTTAATGGTCATATTTTTGAGTTGTGGAAACTCAAGATGGAGGATCTATTGGTGGATAAAGATCAGTGGATCATGGTAGATCCAAGTACTAAACCAACAGGAGTGACCGATGAAGAATGTAAGAAGTTGGATTAGAAGGCAAAGAGCACAATACGATTATGTGTCTCAGATTCAGTATTGCTGAATGTCAGGGGAAACTACGGCAAAGGCTTTGTGGGACAAATTAGGGAATTTGTACCAATCTAAGTCTCTGGTGAATAAACTGTTCCTGCGGAAAAAGATGTATAACCTAAGGATGAAAGACGAAGACTCAGTGAGAGAGCATCTAAATGTGTTTAATATTGTGGTAAGTCAGTTATCGTCTATTGATATCAAAATTTTAGATGAAGATAAGTGCATTAGTTTGTTGTGTCCTCTACTAGATTCATGGGATAGTCTGGTTATTACAATAGGTAGCAATGCAATTGCCTTGCAGTTTGATGAAATAGTCTCATCCTTGCTGACGAAGGAGATGAGATGGAAAAATATGGAGAGCCAGAATGGTGATGCCTTGTTTGTACGAGGACGGTCCTAGAACAGAAACAAAAATAAGTCATCAATTGGGAGATCTGAATCTAGAGGGAGATCTAAATCTCCAGGCAAACCTGTAAAGGTGGTGTGATGGAAATGTGGAAAGGAAGGGCACTACAAAAGGGACTGTAAACCTAAAGCTCCTAATAGAGGAAAGGGATCTGATGATGCTCCATCTACAGAGGCAAAAACCACTTCAAATGAAGGTGGGGATGTGTACTTAGCTTCTTCAAGTACACATGTAGATCAAGAGGCATGGTTGATTGACTCGGGTGCATCCTTTCACTTCACTCCCCATAGAGAGTGATTCTGCGAGTATGAGAAATACGATGGTGGTGATGTCTTCTTCGGGGATGATAGGAAGGCTAGAATTGTTGGTCGCGGAAAATTAAAGTTGAAGTTGCAAGGTGGAAGTGTTAGAACACTTCCGGGTGTTCTGCATATTCCTATATTAGCCAGAAATCTAATTTCTGTAAGCAAGTTGGATGATGCAGGTGTAAAAACAGTGTTCGAGAAGAATACCTGTAAGACGGTTCGGGGAGAACTAGTATTGATGCGGGGAGTTCGGACTGGAACTCTGTACAAGCTGCAAGGTAGCACTATTGTTGATGGGTGCAATAGTTCTATGGTTCCTGAAAGTGGAGCAGAAAATCTAGTGGTCTCTGGAGAGAAGACCATGTTGTGGCATCAAAGGCTTGGACATATTGGAGAGAAGGGCCATCGAATACTTTCATGGTAAAGGTATGGTAGAAGGTATGAGTAATAGCTCTTTGGATTTTGATTTCTATGAAAATTGTGTATATGGGAAGCAGAGTCGAGGTGAGTTTCCCCTCTTGTGGTAAGAGGGGCGAAACAGATATTAGAGCTTGTGCACAGTGACGTGTTTGGACCTGTGAAGGTTCCATCACTGGGTAAGTCTGTGTACTATGTATCATTTATAGATTACTTCTCAAGGAATACATGGATATATTTCCTTAAGAAGAAATTCTAAGTCTTTGATAGGTTTAAAGAATTCAAGGCTCTGTTGGGAAACTAGACAGAGAAGAAGATAAAGGTGCTGAGGACAGATAATGGTGGAGAGTTTTGAAATAAGGAATTTGAAGAATTATGTAAGAAGTGTGGAATAGCACGGCAGAATACTACTCCATATACACCTCAGAAAAATGGAGTTGCAGAAAGAATGAACAAGACATTGATGGAAAGGGCAAGAAGCATGCTCAGTGGTGTCGCGTTAGGACAGGAATTCTGGGCAGAGGCAATGGAGACAACATGTTACCTAGTCAACAGATCACCTCCATCAACATTGGAGGATAAGACTCCACAAGAGGTATGGACTGGTAAGAAACACTCTCTTTCACATCTGAGGGTATTTGGATGTGATGCATATGTACATGTTCCAAAAGAGAAATGAACCAAGTTGGATAGTAAATCTGAAAAGCGCATCTTTATTCGGTATAAGGATGGTTTAAAGGGTTATAAGCTTTGGAACCCAGTAACAAGGAAGGTTGTGTACAACTGAGATGTGGTGTTCAGAGCGGTGAAAGATGTTATTAAACATGAATCCCAAACAAAGGAACCTAAGAAGATAAAGATTGAGCTAAAGGAGGAAGAATCAGACTCTACAACAGAGGAGGAATCAGAAGATGAAGAGCAACAAACTCCGGGTATGAGAATATTAGTTGGAGAAACAAGGCAGCCAGAAAGGTATATTCCATCTGCTTTCTATTCAAATTTTGCTTTATATATTACTGATGATGATCCTAGAACTGTGAAGGAAGCAGTAGATTCAGAGGATGGACAACTCTGGAAAGAGGCCATGGTTGATGAAATGGCATCTTTGCACAAAAATGAGGCTTAGAATCTGGTGGAGTTGCCATCTGGAAGGAAACCCAATGGCAACAAATGGCTGTTCAAGAAGAAGACAAATGCAAAAGGAAAGGTGGAGAAATACAAAGCTCAGTTGGTAGCAAAAGGTTATTCCCAAGTGCCAGGAATTGTTTTTGGCGATATTTTTTCTCCTGTTGCCAAGGTAACTTCTATTAGATTACTTTTATCTGTTGTTGCTGCTTTTGATTTTGAGGTAGAACAAATGGATGTGAAGACAATATTTATTCATGGGGATCTGGAAGAGGAGGTATACATGAAGCAACCAGAACGCTTTGTGGTGAAGGGTAAGAAAGAACAGGTATGCATGTTAAAGAAGTCTTTGTAGGGGTTAAAACAGTCACCAAGGATGTGGTATCAGAAATTTGATAGATTTATACGGGACTTGGCTTCGCCAAAAGCAAAGCAGATCACTGTGTGTTTTTTAAATTAATTGGCCACCGTGTTATTTATCTGGTCTTGTATGTGGATAATATGTTGTTGGTTGGAAATGACAAAGAAATTATCCAGGATTTGAAGACCCAATTGTCCTCCAAATTCAACATGAAAGATCTTGGTGCTGTAAACTATATTTTGGGCATGGAAATTAAAAGAGATCAGGCAAAGAGGAAGCTCTGGTTAAACTAGAGGAAGTATATCGAGACAATATTGCAGAGGTTTAAGATGCAAGATAGTAAACTGGTGAAGGTTCCTATTCCTATAGGTGGAAAGTTATCTGTTGAACAGTTTCCAAGACACAAGAAGAGGAAGAGGATATGTCCATGTTCCATATGCAAGTGTAATCAGTAGCTTGATGTATGCAATGGTCTGTACTAGACCAGACATTGCACATGTAGTGGGAGTATTGAGCAGGTTTATGTCAAAACCAGGCAAGGAGCATTGGACAATAGTAAAGAAGGTTTTCAGGCATTTGCGTGGCACTAGAGATTATGGTTTCTGCTACCAAGGAAGACCAGGATTGGACAAAGTTTTGGATGTCCATGGCTTTGTTGATTCAGACTGGGACGAAGATTTGGATCAAAGAAGATCTACAAGTGGGTATGTGTTTAAACTATTTGGAGGTGCAATCAATTGGATGAGTAAGAAATAATCTATAGTGGCACTATCAACTACAGAGGAAGAATACATGGAAACCACTCATGCAAGCAAGGAAGCAGTTTGGTTGTATAGATTGTGTTCATGTATGGGGATAGTACAAGGAGATATAAGGATAGACTGTGACATCCAAAGTGCAATTTTCTGGGAAAAGAACCCTGCTTACCATTCAAAGACAAAGCACATTGATGTTTAGTATCACTTTGTGAGGGATATGATAGAAGACAAAAAGATGTTGCTGGTAAAGGTGGACACTTTGAAGAATACTGCACATGCATTGACAAAATCTGTGGGCTTTGAGAAGTTCTCCTAGTGTAGGGAAACAATGGGTGTTTCAAGGCTAAAAAAATGACTAATCTCTCCGGTCACCCCCTGTGGAAAGAAAATGAGTGTGAGAATGTTGGGTTGTGTTACATTCTTTCCATGACTAACCTACGTAGTGAGTTTGTTGCGCCGATTGCACAGTGGGGGCAACAGTCCCCCCCTGTTTGGGGGGTTTGAGGGGGGTAGGTAGCCCCCCTCTACGGGGTTTGAGGCAGCGCCCTGGGAAATTTTTTTTTGGACCCTATATTAGGTTGGGCAAACCTACCTATGGTTTTAGGTCCATGGTTTTGGACGCGATGGTTTTCGGTCCATGGTACTGGATGCTTCGACATGTATAAATATGTATTGTAACATTGAAAGGAATATAATGAAAAATCAAGCTGGTAGTCCCAGTTTTGGGATCCAGGGGAAATATATATGTATATTTGTTTATGTGTTATGCTCTAGCATTGTTTATTTTCTATGTTTTAGAATTTGTATGAAAAGGTAATTTCTGTACAGGGTTAAAACCTACACACCAATGTGGCCAACAATAATATAATTATGGGATTCCCTTATGACAATAACTCTTTAACCGTGTGGAATACACAACTTGCCAAGATGATACAAAAACTTGTTATGAACATGATAATCCAACACTTCAACATGATTTCCTTGACTCAAGTTGCATAAAAATATTTAAAATCCTCATCTTAAGCATATTGTTTAGTATAAATGTCATGCATGTTTGAGATATGCTTAAGAATGACAGATGCATTAACAATAGGCCTTCATAACATATCAACAACTTTGTTGTATATACCTTTCTTATACCTGATAACCAAAAGAAATTGTTGTGGAAATCCTATCCATCTGAAATGTCTATCTTGTTGTAGCTTAGTTTGTGATTGTAAATATTGCAAAGGTTGATGGCCAATATGAATAATCGTTTCCTTACCCATCAAATAGTGCTTCCATCTCTTCATGCTTTGTACCAAAGGATACAACTCTGTATCATAAGTTGGATAGTTAATCACTGCATTGGAAAAGGTTTCATAATGATAACATATTAGCTTACCATGTTGCATCAAAACTACTCCCATACCATATTTGCTTGCATCGGTTTGAATTTTAAATGCTTGATTAAGAACTGGGAGTGCTAGAAGTGGTGTTATACTAATTTTCTATTTCAAAGAATCAAAGGATTTTTGTTGCTTGCCTCCCCACTGAAATACCAACCTCACACTTATCAAAGCATGTAATGGTGCTGCAATGAATGAGAAGTTCACAATAATTTTTCTCCAATATCGTATCGCTCCCAAAAATCTCCTAAATTCTATTACATTGTTCGGTTTAGGCCTATTCAAAATAACATCAAATTTGGAGGGATTAATCTTCAATTGACCACTTCCTACAATATGACCCAAATAAACAAAAGAGTTTTTCCCAAATTCTCATTTAGACATCTTCAAATACAACTTTTCCTTTTTCAAAACATCTGTAAGTTGCTTTACATGTTTAACGTGCACTTCACGAGTCTTACTAAAAATAAAAATATCATCTAAGTATACTATGACAACATCATCAAGGAATGATTGTAATACATCATTAATAACTCTCATGAATGTGGTAGGTGAATTACAAAACCCAAACAACATAACTAACCATTGAAACATACCTTGTCTTGTCTTAAAAGCAATTTTCCAAATATCACCTTCAACAATCCTTATCTGATGATAATTGCTTCATAAGTCTAACTTAGTCAAATAAACAACATACTTGAACTGATATAGAAAATCATCAATTCAAGGAAGAGGATAGTGATTCTTTAGTATGATATTTTTCAAAGCTCAGAAATCCACGCACATGCACCAGGTACCATCTTTCTTCAAAACCAAAAAAATGAGAGAACAACAAGGTAACGTGTTAGGTTTGATGACCCTTTGTCAAGAAGCTCTTGAATTTTCTTCTTAATTTGTGCATTCTATAAAATTAACATTCTATACATGCCAATATTGGGAAGTAGTGCATCCTCTTGCAATTGTATCTGATGTTGGATTCCTCTTTTTGGAGGTGACCCTTCAAGTTCCTGAAACATATTGTCATAAGCATTAACAAATTCATCCAATTCATGCTTGAGTTTAGAATCACATCTTGAGAAAACTTCAGATTTAGCTGTATCTTTAGCTTTAATCATAATTAACACAAAATTCTTACTAGCATTCACAAGCCTTTTAATTTGACCTACACTAACAAGAGATAAGTTCATGTTCTTGCGATGTTCTCTAACAATATACTTAACTCCATCTTTGAAAATATGAGATTTTTTCTCATGACGATGTTTTTAGGCCATATAAATATGAACGCCCTAAGGCAATGCCACAAATATCAAGTGGTATGACATCAAGCTCTACATCATCTATAAAATTAGCAATCATGGAAAATTTTAGTGTACATTTTCTTGTCACTCGCAATTTGGCATCATCACATACCCAACCAAATGTGTAAGGTTTTGTATAAGTTGTAGTTTCCAAGTTAATTGTCTTGAAAATTGCTTCAGAGATAAGATTGACTTGATATCCACTATCAAATAATGTATTAATATTTGTATGTTCCGTAATGACCTTGATATGAAAAATCTCACTTATCTCTTTACCATTTTGAGGTTCAACATGCTTGTTAGAAGAACTAGTACTTGCGTTAGAAGTTATACCTTTCATTCCCATGGCTATGATTGTGGTTTCATCACCTGAATCAGATCTTAGATCTTGTTGAGTTTTAATAGCAGAGTTTTGATTCCCCTTGTTATTGAACTTCCTTGGTCTTATTTTTAGATGTAATTTCCAAAAATGGTCTTCATCATGGCCATGTTTTGAAAAATGTTTACAAGTAAGTTTGTCTCCCTCTTTCTTGACTGTAGCACTCTTCTTACGTTTTCCTTTAAATTTCCCCTTTCTTTTATCCCCATATTTAAAGGGTTTCTTGCTTGACCCTTGAGGAACATTCTTGCCTCTTGATTCTAAATGAGTTTCCTAAAGACACATTTCATCTAGATTGGTGGGATTAAACATATGGTATGTATCAAATAACTACAAAATCCACCTATATACTTAAGGAGAGTATCTTGTGAGGTCAAATCAAGACCCAATATTAATGTTATTTTTCTAAATTCTTGTGTGTAACATCAAACACTTTGACCTTTAGCTTGTCTAAAATTTTTCATTCCATAATTGCTTTTTGCATGTAAGCTAATGGATAAAACTGCATTCTTAATGAAGTTATAAAATCATTCCAAGGAGAGATAATTTTACCACTTTTCTTCAAATCTTCTTAAGTTCTCGCTTCCCACCAGAAGAGGGATGCACCTTCGAATTGAAGAGAACCAAGCTGGATTTTCGTCACATCATCATCAATATTTTGAACCCTGCAATAAACTTAAATTTGACGAAACCAATTATCCAACTTTCCAACATTTACTTCTCCATTATACATTGGAAATTCAAACTTGACATAAAGCTTAAGCAAAGGAGACTTAACATGTCGGCTTGGAGATGTAGGAGGAGTAGGTATATGTGAAGAAGGAGGTGAAGATGGAGGTGAAGGAGGAGGAGGAGGTGGAGGCTTGCTCCCATTACCACCATCACCTTTTGGTTGATTAGAACTTTCTCCTTGCAAAACAAAGTTACTGATCAACCGAGAACTATTACCTCAAAACGAGAACTCCAATAAAAAAAACCCAAAAAAATAAAAGAACAACCTAAAAACGAAAAGTGTTGGTGCTAGAATATTTTCTTTTTCTTTTGGGTAAATTTTCAGCATTTTTGAAAAATGAAAGCCATTTTTTTAATGCTGGAATAACACCTTTTTTTCCTGGGTAAATTGTCAACATTTTTTAGTAATGACGTTAAATATAAAATATTATGACTCTAAAAAGCCTTAAAATTCTCACTATAGGCATGACATTAAAGATAAAATATCACATCTCCTTAAAATTCCAATGATTTTTAGGCATGGTATTAAAGATAAAATATCAAGTCTCTAAAAAGCCTTAAAATTCCAAGGATGACACGAATAATAAAATTCACCTCTATGAAAAGCCTTAAAATCCAAATATTTTCAACCATGGTGTTAATATTTTATATTATTTTATTTTTTTTTTTTTTTTCTGGGCCAATACTAAACTATTTATATTAAGAAAATGAGAAAAAAAGATATATACAAGAGGACGAAGCCTCTGAGAGCGAATGGGCCGCTCTCTGTCAAGTTTTCCCTACCAAAAACAGTGTTAACAGGCATTGACATAGTGCCTATTTGTAAAAATACATTCCAGTCAACAGTATTAGAAATATGACGCAGAATTTACACAAAATACATAAGTTTAGGCAAAATAAACAAAACATTGATGCCTGTTACAAAAGGAGGGACACGCGTCGAGGAATCCCTAAGCTGGACGCTTCCAGAACTAGTCGCAGGTGGCAAGCACAACAAAACCCAAAGGCAGGCGTAGCGCAGGTGGCGAACGAGCCAAAAAACAAAACCGGAGACGAAACCGCCCAAGAAGAACCTTAATCTGTCCTCGCCTCTGCATCCACCTGGTTCTCTGCTTCCTTCTACCTTGCAGCTTGCTGCTCGGCCTTCCATTCGGCTTCCTCCCTTTCTGGATCAGGCACACAAACTACCTCCATACCCGCTGGAATGTCTTCCAACCTTAGAATTCCAGGAGGGAGAATAGGGTACAGGCGACTTCCGAAGAAACGGGCAGGTTTCTTGTCTTCTTCAGGCATTTTCTGAGCTTGGGGGTCTGTCCTCTGTTGCTGAACCAAACTGGTAATCTCCATATCCATAAGGCTGCATATTTCACGAATGGCTTCATTCTTCTCTTTTGAATGCACACCTGTGCTTTCCTCTTCGAGCTTGCTCTGAGAGGAGGGCAGGTAGGAGATTTCATCCTCGCTACCGCTCTGAGAGGAGTTGTGGGTGCTTGGCTCCTCTGAGATTCTTTTTCCTCCACCTTCTTCACCATCTTCCTCCATGAAAACCACAGTAATGAGCGTAGAGACAATGGGCTTATTGGTGCGACGGTAGTATTTAAACTTGACCGTCTGCACCGAATTGCTGATATCCGAGTCTGAATCGTCCGAAGCAGGAGAGCTGGTCGAGGCATAAGCCAGCGGGGCGACACGCCTCGGGCTATGGACGCCTCTGCCACCAGGGTTCCCCCTTTGACCCTTATTCTTGCCTCTTCTTGGCAATGCATAGCCTCTAATAGGCATCCTTAACCGATTCGGTAGCGGAGTTTGCTTAGCTCTCCTCTTCAAAATGCACAGTAACAAAGGGTGCCCAATCTCAAGCGGCACTCTGCCTCTGAAGCGCTTCTGCTTCCTTAACCAGAAATTGGGTTGGCCTCTGGGCTTGCCCTCTCCTATTCTCTCCTTCTTTGCACATAAACCAACGTTATCATGCAGAGCGATGCTTAGATCTCTTGCCTGTTCAGACAGGCCTGTCGAAACTAATCCTCTGTTCTCGGACATTCTGTTTTCAACTGTTTTAATTCTTTGGTAGTTCGGGCAGAGGGAATGGCAATGAATGCCATTGAATGAGCTATTAATGAAGCTCATTAAGCACTTGTACAGTTGCCCTCGCGCCGAAGGCTCCTCGTGGCAATCACGTGGCAGGCTCTTATCAAAATATCATCCGCATCCGGGAAACCATGGTGTTAATATTATTTAAAAAAATAATTATCATTTAATTTATTATTAATTTATTTTTTCTTTAATTTTATCATATTAATAACAATTTATTAAATATAATAATTTTTTTTATATAATCTATTGAAGTCACTAGATAGGAAACACTTCAGTTATGATGAATGAACAACTTTATAAAAAAAAGAATTTATATGTGATTTTGGAATTTTTGATACTCTCCAATTAAAACATTTATTTTTTTGGAAGTTTTATGTAAATAATTTATTTTTAAATAATTTTGAAATTTTGAAATTGTTTATTAAAAACTATATTTTATTATTGAAAAATATATTTATTTTTAATTTTATTTTCATATAATAATAATAATAATAATAACTTAATATTAAAATTATATTTCTTTTGAATTTAATAAATCGAAACTAATAAACATATTAAAGATTATGCAGAAAGAAATGTCATTTCCAAAACCCTATCGACGGCTAATGAAGTACACCATCAACAAAACATTTTCTCTTAGACTTATTAGTTCTACATACATTTTATTTTGACATATGCATCCATTCAAATATATTGAGAATGTGAAAACATTGAAAAAAAAACAAAAAACCATAATAAGTAGTAAAAAAAAATTAAATTAAAAAACATGACCCAAAAAAGTAAAATATAAAATAATATATAAAAAATAAAAAATGAGAAAAAAAAAAAACAAAACAAAATTAAGATAAAATAAAAAATAAAAATAAAAAAACAAAAACAAAAAATAAAAACATAAATAAAAAAGGAAAATATTAAAAAAAAATTAAGAAAAGAATATAAAAATTTTTACAAAATAAACAAATTCAATTGAATAAAATAAATAACATTCATGAGAATAAAATTAAAAAATAAATAAATAAGAAACAGAAAAAACAATTTAAAAAATTTAACTTATTAAAGAAACATTTTAAAAATGAAAAAAAAAAAACGATAAAAAAACATGGCAAAAAAATTTCAAATGTAAAAATTATTATAAAAAATAAATAAAATAAAAAACACACAATAAAATTATAAAAAACAAAAAACAAAAATTAACTTGTAAGAAAAAAACACACACACACACACACCTCTTATTATAATATATATATATATATATATATTATATATATTATATATATATATATATATATATATAAGAAATTAATGTAAAATTAATTAAAATTGAAAAGAATTTAAAGAAATATATTAAAAATTAAATAACAGAGTTCCTCCTACCTAGGTGGCCGCAGGGGCTCAGCCCTGGACAGACGAGAAGCGTCCCTTCCCGCCTAGGGCCGAGCTCCCATGACCACTTGGGCGTGGGAGGTCAGTTCTCGGAATCGGCCTGCCACCGCCTAGGTGGTTGCGAGGGCTCGACCTTGGGCAAGCGGGGAGTCTCCCTAGTCACCTAGGGTCGAGCCCTCGAGGCCAAAATCAACCTTCCCCTGCCCAGGTGACCACGGGGGCTCGGTCTTGGGTGAGCCGCAACCCTCTTTGCCCACCTAGAGCCGAGCCCCAGCAACCACCTAGGCGGGGAGGGTTCGATTGCCAAAATCGACCCTTAGGGCCTAACCCCTGCACCTACCTAGGCAGTGGAAGGTCAATTTCCAGAATCGACCTTCCCCTGCCTAGGTTGCCGCGGGGGCTTGACATTGGGCTCGGGGGGAGCCTCCTGCTCGCCCAAGGCCAAGCCCTCGCAACCACATGGGCAAGGTAGGTCGATTCCCATAGTCGACCTCTCCCCGCCTAGGTGCCCGCGGGGGCTCAAGCCTAAGTGGGTGGGCAGATGCCCACCGACCCAGGGTCAAGCCCCTGCAACCACCTCGGTGGGAGGCTTGTTGTTAATTTTATTTTTTTAATTTTTTTATAATAATTTTTTGATATATATATATATATATATATATTATATTATTATATATATATATATATATATTATATTATATATATATATATATTTAATATATTTAGTTATTTTTAATTTTATTTAAATAATTTATTATATAGGTTTTAATTTCAAGATTTGTTTATTTATTTTTTATGTTTAAAAGAATTTTTTTCTTTAAATTATGTGTTTTTTGAATTTTTTCCCTTATTTATTTATTTATTTGTTTTGTTTAAATTTTTTTTATTTTTACACATAATTTTGTTTTTTTTCATATATATTTTTATGGATTTCTTTTAGATAATTTTTTATTTTTTCGTGAAGTTCGTTTTTTGTTTCATGTTTTATTATGAACATGAAAATCACCAACTTTAAAAAAAAATATCCACATTTAATACCTTAGAAAAATTAATGTGTAAAAAATAAGCCCTCTAAACAAAAAGGGTTGATGTTGCATCAATACTTTTCAAAATTACCATGGAAACCACTAACATTTAAAAAAAAATGTTCATACTTGATACATAAAAAAAATTAATTGTCAAAAATACGGCTTCAAAAGAACTTGGGTTGATGCCACATCAACACTTTTCAAAATCAACATGAAAATCAGTAACATTTAAAAAAAAATGGTACATAAGAAAATTTAAAATGCGAAAAATATGCTCCAAAAAAAGGGTTATTCTGAATAACCACTTTTCAAAATCAGGTGCTTTTTTTGCTACCTCAGAAAAACGAGAAATGGGTAATTTTTTTGTTTGATCAGTAACTATGTTGCAACTGTGTTGATCTCTCGCCATACAACACTTTTACCATCTCAGTCATATAAAAGAAAGCTTTTCTAAAAGCTCTCTCATTCTCAAACATCATCTCTTGTCCTTGTCCTTCTTCATATGATGTGACCTGTGGAGCTTTTGGCCTCCTTGAGCTAATTTGAGGGTTAGGTCCTTCAAGTGTTGCTTCTCCTCTTCTCAATTTAAACCTTGTAAGCATTCAAAAACCTTGCAAATTCTGTCAATCCTTCACAAAAACCATGCTTTGATACCGAACTAATCCAAAAATAAAAAGTGAAGGTTTCATTAAATAATTTGCAAGCTAGTTTATGTCTTTTAGTCAATGCATCGTGATTGTAAAAGTAAACAAACTTAATTAAATTTTGCATAATTTTAACAATTAAAAGTGAAAAAACATGCTACATCAAACACATGCAAATTGATAACGAAGTTCATCTTGAGCTACGTCTCTAAGACTAGCTTCCAGTGTGACCTCTTTATTATATGCTAAAATTCCCAACAAATCTAGATATAAGCATCAATATGAAAAAATAACACTGTCATCATGTCCATAATGCTCAAAAAGCCCTGTCTCTGCACTTCTTGGGCTTCAAAAGGATGGAAAATGAGAAAAAATATGGCTATTTATTCAATCTTGCCTACAAATTGCTCTAGAATTTGTCTTGGCCCTGCTAATCTAGCAACAAAACTCCCTCTGGTCTATTGGTGGCACACAAAAATAGTTGGGTGGAGGTCACAGGTTCGACCTGCACCTCCTACTAGTAATTGTGTTAATTGATTATTAAATAATATTTTTTTGTAACTTTTTGGTCAAATCCCCCTCTGAATAACACACGTCTGGTTGTATGGACACATGGGATTGAGGGGCGCGGGCCAAACGCAACATGCTCTCCCCTAGCCCAACTCCCCGTCCTATGTATATCATATTCTTGGGGCCTTAGGCACGACTAGGTTTCCACTTGCCCCACCCCTAAACATTATGTTGATAGTTACATTGCATTACTAAAAACCATAGGCCGAGTCAGTCGAGCACGCTCACTAGCTTTCCCATCCCCCCAACCACTCCACCATATTAATTTAAATATAAATTGTTGCCTAACATATAATGAGAAACATGTTTGGTCCAATGATGCAATGTTGACTTTGCTAGTGGCAGGTCATGGTTTCAAACCCCACGGAGTGTAACCAACCAGAATTTTGATGAACAACAGAGGGCCACATGGCATTCCCTGATTGGGCCATGTGGCGGCCTCTGACTGGGAAAATTACACAACGAGATTGGTCCAGATTCAACCAATCAAAAACACCCAACTATTGCGTCGTGTGCACACCATGTGTCCAACTTTGATTGGGACCCGTACTGCCTAGTCATTGGATACATCAACATTATCTCATTGTACAGGTTGCCACATGGAATCCATACCTACATAATCAATCCTGCACTTTGAATTTTTTGTTTTTTGTCAAAAGCTTCAGAATGTGATTTCTTCCTCATATGGTGTTGGATTGAGGTGATTCAAGTGTCATTGGAATCATAACAATGAGATCTATGATTTGGCACTAGTTTGAGTAGATTTTGATCACTTCAATTTTTGAGCATATTCTCGATCCCTTAGATCAATGACTATCATTAGAATATCTTGAGAACACCATAATGTTTCTAGCGGAAAACTTAAACAAAATTATTTGTTTGTCTCTATCATATATGTGTGCGATGTTAAAAGATACCCCATAATGCTAAATCATACATCACTTTTCATGGGTAAATAAGATGGTAGATTATTGCAATATTATTAGAAGGCTTCTATGGTCAATCAAAACATGAAGGCTGAAGGTTATTTTTTTAATCTAGTGCACATTTAACACATTCTTTCTATTTTCAAATGTTACACGTTTTAGAAAAGAGAAGTTAAATAGAGCTTGAAGCTAAGATTCAGGGAATGCGAAAGAAACCAAAGGTCTTATTTTAAGTTGAAAGACAATAACTCTTCACACTATGAATTTTTATTATTAACTATTTAGGGAAAGTGGAGAGATATTCATTAATTGTTTTATTTAGTTTGATATCATTACAGGGATTTAAATGTGGTTTTGGTTAACTTATTTCCTTTTAATGTAAAAATAAAATATTAAAATGTGGATAGAGTTCATAGATCTGTAGTAAATTTTATTGGCTAAATCTGGCTATGGTCAACTAATTTTTTTTAAAAGTAAAAATAACATATTAAAATGTGGTTAGAATTCATATAGTGAAGAGTAAACTTTAATGGCTTTTCCCTCATATAGGGGTCCTTGTCTTTTATAACTAGCAATTGCACCACATGTTGCAAAGGAATCACCGTAAGTTGGCAACATAGGGAAGTCCAAAAAAAATAAAATAAGATGTGATATGTTATGTGATTTAATTGAATATTTAAATTATAAATATGAAATATTTTATTAAAAAAGGATTTTTAAAGCTCATTTTGTATATGATGGGCTTTTGTACTTAGGCATTTTTTCCATACCTTATTTGAGTAACGCTTTCCTAATCAATCAAGATCTTGGAAATGAACCTTTACCAAAGTTTTTTGGGATTAGTATAGAATGATATTTAGTATAATTCCATGGCTTGTGTATATAAAGTCCGGAAATGAGTCCACCCATGTTATTTGGAGTGACATTTCGTATAGTTTAGTTAGATAGAATGCTATAAATCATAGTTGTGAATGTGAGCTATGGAAATATGTGCCAGAAACAAAATCTACTGTTAATTATATAAACATGGATAAAGAAACCAAAAACACGTGTTTTCATTTTTACATCTCTAATTTTCTCTCGCTTACTCCTTTCTGGTGATTCCCATTGATGATGCATGTTGAGCCTATTGAATGTGAAAAATGTCCTATGTCACAATGATAAATTTCCTATGCTAATTAAATATGGCTCTACCTTCCAAAAATCAATCCCAATATTTGAATTTTGAAAATTCCTTATTTTATAGCATTGTTAAGCAACAAATTAAAAAATGAATATTTGTTAGGGAAGCTAGTGTAATTCAAATGTATTAACAAAGGATGAGATTTTACAGTCATAAAAGTTATTCCAAGGTGGCATGGGATAGATATATATGAAACCTTATCATGTAATTCAAATAAAATTCTTCATTTCAATCTCTGTCTATACTGCAATTCCAGGGTTTGACTATCTGAAACATTATCATATAATTAAAATAAAAACCCTAATCTTAGTCTCTGCCTATATTGTAATACCAAGGCTTTATTGTGCGCTTTGTATTAGAAGTTAGATCTCAATCAACCAAGGAAAATGACTTCTCATTAACATGATACTATAGATAAAAATCATTAGAAATCACATATGAAATCCTTATAGAACATTATAGCTTGTTTATATCACTAGATAGAATCATGTTGGCTTATGAAAAAAATGGAAAATATTGAGGTCATCAAATCAAAGGTGGTTTTTCGAACTAGTAAAAGTAGGAAGCTAATATACAACTCCCACTAGGGTTAATTCGTACTAAGTGACATGGGTTTTGACAGCCTCATGAAGCCCAATTAAATTATCTATAGAGTAACCCCCCTGCATAGTCATTCCTTAGCCATATTAGAAAACCTTGTATCATTATATCACCCATTTCATTTATGGCATTCAAAATATCCATAGCTTCCCTCAACCAGGCCTCCAGGCATAGAGAATATATGGGCTTGTGGGCATTATGTAATATATGTATTTAATTAAAGAGTTTGAAATGCATTCAAAACATAGGATAAAAATAATCCACTGAAATTCCAAAGAAAGAGTGTACCCTCACTGCCCTGTTGAAGCACCCAAAATTGTTTCTTCCATGAGTGGTTCCCAACCAAGTGAATGCAAGAGTGAACAAGGACCAATGAAATGACTAATAGTGGAAAGGGGCATGGATTATCAAATAGAATCTACTTGGAGATACAACAAACAAAAGTCATAGAAAATGGAAGAGGTCAGAATAACAAAGGGCATTTTTGAGTAGTGGTAAATATACATTAGATCTATATAAAATAATATAATTGAATGTAAAAGAAAAAAAAAGTACATTCTCCCTTATGGCATCAAGAAACTATAACCATTTTCATCTCCAAATATTGGGCAAATCATTGTTGGTTGCTGGCTGTAAGATTGGAACTGAAACTACATAAAACATGCATTGTATATTCCTTCATTGTAGAATATAAGAGTGTATATTGTTCCATGTTTGGCAATGAAAAGATATATCAGTGCCACTAAATGCATTCTTGAAATTAAAATTACAAAACACTATGTATTAATTGAAGGAAAGACATTTATACAAAGTAGTCAAGTAATGACCCATGTCAATAGCAGTTATGTATGTCGTTAAGAAAAGAAGAAACATATACAACGTTGATTATCAATATTAGAAAACTAACAACAATATTATACATTCTATCTAATGATATTCTTTGAAAATTTACACAATCGATCAATAGTTCGCAATAATATGTCCTATACATAAAAATTAGAGTGTTTGGAAATGAAGATGCCTTGGTGTAGGTATAATCTAGTTGCCCATGGAAGTTTCAATACTTTTATTCATAAATGCAAGGGAACCATGTCATATTGAACACCGTGGAAGATTTATAAATTGGTGAAGATGCATATATCTAGATTGTCAGTCAACTCGAATTGCTTGCAATTTGTCACATTCATGAATATGATTTGTACATTTGCGAAGAGATTTGATATAAAATAATAGTTGTAAAGTTGGTGAAAGGTGGTGAAGTGATATGCCTAGTTTTGGAATAGCTATACTAGTTACAAACATCACCACTTATACATTTCTCTAATATAGGTGAGGACTTGGCACTGAACAAGAAAATAATAAAATTGAAATTACGTGTTCCATCCAAAATAATTGGGAACTTGATTACATGTATAAGAGAAGAGAGATCCAACCTGACATGTTGCACTATAACCAAAGGCTAATAAAAACTTGAAATAAGAAACTCTCCGATCTTAAAGAACTGGGGCATAATTTTTTTCTCATTTACACTTCTTGACGAAGAAAAAGATATGTTGGAAACTACACAATATTAAAATTTCATTAGCTATAATTCCATTTAAAAATATATTTGGAGAAGAAAATGATCATCATTGAAAAAGTAGGTTCCAACTCACTTCTTTGGGAGAAGGCCAATTAAATATCAATTTTTAGAGTTCATTAACCTTTCTATCATCTTTGCCTCTAGCTCAACAATTGACTTTTGAAGTTGTTCCTTTCTCCATTGTTCCAATGCAGAATCTATACCTGATCTAATGCCTTGAGCCAACCCTGGTGATAGGTGGAGAATTTGATTTCTCAAGCCTTAATGAAGGAGGATTCTCTCTCTCTTTTGTTCGTTCATTGCATGCTTCTTCTACAATGAATGTCACACTTACAAAATATAACTTATTGACTAGAAAGTGTATAGCATGTACAATAAAAAAATAATCGTTCTCTTTTTGGACCACCTCAAATAGATTAGGTTCCACCTCACACACAATAGACCCAAAGACCGCATTATCATATGTTCTGGAAAACTCATCTTTTGGCATAATCCCATTTTTGTTTCATTCCACAAGAACCACCTTTTTGTAAGTGATCATATGAATTTTCTTCCTTGATTGTTAAAGATTCCTTCAAAATTCCCTTGTATTGTTCTTGAACCCATGAGGGCACTTCCAAAGGCTTACAAATATGGTTCTCTAGAAAATGCTTATTCATGGACTGTCTCTTTGGACTGAAATGTGTAACTTTCAAATCACCATAGTGATCATCTATCTTAACAACAACATGTGTGTCATGTATATAGTTTACTATAGATGTGGAAGCCTTTGTGTGCAAACTTTTTTCATTAGAAATGTCAATACATGATTCTTTTGGATAATCTATATTTGAAGAAATCCTCAACATTTCTACATTTTCCATATGCTCTATATTTACAACTTTTGAAATATTGTCATCTCTGGGAATATTACAAAGCATAGAAAGTGCATTGTTTATCTTCGTTGTGATCACTTTTAAAGATACCCTTGTATAGTTTTCAAGTGTATTAGCCTCTTGATTCCCTACAAAGGCATGACCATTAATTTTCTTATATTGAGATGACCCAGAAGACTAGGAATAGGTACATTTTGGTTGCTTGTTTTGGTTGCTCAATCATTTCATTCACGTCAGCAAGAGTTATATAACTGTCTATATAAAAGTGGAAATGAATATTCCTTGCAAGGCCTAGAGGAAGAGACAAAAACATCTCATTTGTGAACCATCTAGGAAGAAATAAATTGTGATACTACTAAAATGCCCAAATAATTTAAACTATGAGCCAAAAAATATCTACCCATGAATGAATAACTTTTATCACAAGTTGGAATTTATTACCTTCTCGATATGCAATGTGGAAATGTACAAATGTATTATTGTTATCTTTTATCTTCCCTTTTAGTTTGAATTCTTTACCATTCGTCGAGCTTCACACTTCCAATCTAGCTAAGGGGCACACTAGAACCAATTTTTTTTTGTTTCAGGACAAGGAGAAATTTGGCTCTCTCCATCAGTATTCATAGATGAATATTTAGAGGGAGGATTTGAAATAACATTGAAATCATTAGAAATTGATGATATCCCATATTTCCACTGGTTCCCTCCTCTTCCAAAGCAGTAAATTCTTCCTTCTTGTCTCCTTGTTTGGGCATGACAAATGTTGAGGGTTGGGTGCAATCTGTAAATCCTTTATTCCCATCACATTGAATGAAAGGATTTAACAAAATATCCATTGTAAGAAATAGATCGGGTGCTGCAATCAAGCAGTTTTTAATGAATTCCCTTATTTGTGGATATTTAATTTTATTCAAGGAAACATGCTTTATACCCCAAGGAAGGAAGAAAAATTATCATAGTCAATCAACAAAGGGACTACTAGGTACACATTATTCAAATTCTTTCTAAGGGAATGACCTTTTTCTAAGTGATCAAATGCATTTTATTCACTGATTGTTAAATATTCCTTTAGAGTTTCCTTGTATTGTTCATGAACATGTGAGGGAACTTCCAAAGGATTACAAATATGGCTTTCTACAAAACAGATATTTCTGAACTATCTCTTTGCACTGAAATGTGAATATTTCAAATCACCACAGGGATCATTTGCCTTAACAATACATCCGTGTCATGTATAATGTTAGTATAGAAGTGGAAGGCTTTGTGTGCAAACTTTTTGCACTAGAAATATCAATACATGATTCTTTTGGATAATCTATATCTGAAGAAAGCCTCAATAGTTCTGCATTTTCTAGATTCTCTCTATTTATAGATTTTGAAAGATCATCATCCCTGGGAATATTATAGAGTGTAGCAAGTGCATTGTTAATCTTTGTTATGACCTCCTTTAAAGATACCATAGTATAATTTTCAAGTTTTTTGTTATTCAGGTTCCCTATAGAGGCATGCCGATTAATTTATTTATAATGATACGATCCAGAAGACTAGGAACAAGCAGATGGTGGTTGCTTCTTCTTATTCCAAATATTTTTTATTTTATTTATAAATTGTTGCCACCTTTTCTAAACGTATTGTATTTCATTCTCATAATGACGCTCAATCAACTTGATTTTCCCACTAAGAAGATTGATACACCCTTCGTAAGGAATTTTGAGGAATGCGATATGACTTCAAAAGGAAAAGACTATCTTTCTAGCAGTCCAAATTTTTCTTTTTTGTTTAAGTGAGAATGGTCAACATCAACAATATATTGAATAACTATAACCATTTCATGTTTCCCTAAATTTTCAATTTTGTTAGATGTTGGGAAAGTATCAGTTCTATTGTCATGACTTAGGCCCAAAAATTGATGTTTGTCAAATGCAATATTTTCAATATCTAAAAATCCTGATACCGTAATAGCATCCTCTAAATTCAATGAATCTTGAGAATCTCGGTATTCTCCCATATAGGATATAGGTGAAATAAAACTTGAAGGGGAGTACTCTAGACCACTCTGGTTATAAATGAATTCTTCAAATCTCCCATGTATGTTACCTTCACATCTGACAAGTGCAAAAAAATCAACTGAGGAATATTGTGTAGTGACAATTTGTTTAACTAAAGAGAATTCATCATCTATGTTTCCAACCTCGACAATGAGAGTTGTAGAAACATAATTTGACATTTTTTTCATTTGGTATTGATCAGCCTCCTACAGGCCATTCTCATTGGGAACATTTTCTGTTGGATATTCATTTACACTAATGGTTTCATAAACAAGATCCCTAGGCATCCATTGAGGTAGTGGTTCCACAATGAACATGTCAATCAATTAAACTATTTTTGTCGCATCTTGATCACAAAGATCAAGTTGCTCAATCATTTCATTTGCAACACCAAGAGTTATATCACTATCCATATAAAAGTGGAAATGAATATTCCTTATAGGGCCTAGAGTAAGAGACAAAAATATGTCATTTGTGAATCATCTAGGAAAAACTAAATTGCGATACTACTAAAATGCCCAAATAATTTGAAATATGAACCAGAAAAGATATCCCAATGAATGAATAGATTTTATCACAAGTTGAATTTTTTTATCTTCTTGGTCTACAATGCGGAATTGTGAAGATAGCTTACTGTTATCTTTTATCTTCCCTTTTAATTTGAATTCTTTACCATTCGTTGAGCTTCGCACTTCCAAGCTAGCCAAGGGAAGACTAGAACCAATTTTCTCTATTTTAGAACTAGGAGGAATTTGGTTCTCTCCATCAGTATCCATATATGAATATTCAAAGGGAGGATTTGAAACAACAATGTCATAATTACAAATTGATGATATCTCATCATTGCCACTGGTGCCCTCCTCTTCCAAAGTTGTAAAATGTTATTTCTTATCTCCTGGTCTGGGTTGGCATATGTTGAGTGTTGGGTGAAATCTATAAACTTTTTATTCCCATCATATTGAAGAACATGATCCAACAAAATATCCTTTGAAGGCAACCTCTGGGGTGTTGCAACCAAGGATTTTTCAACGAATTCCATTGTTTGTGGATATTTTATTTTATTCAGGGCATTACGCTTTATACCCTTTTAAGGAATCCAAATAATCATAGCATATCAACAAAGGAACTGTTGGGTGAAACTTAATAAATAATTTTTAAGAGATTTAAAATAGAAATTACTTAACAATGAGATGACAAAAAAATAACTTACAAATGTCACTGTTTTATAAATTTGATCTAGATTATTCCATTTGTTGTATGGATACATAAATGTCACCATCTCTAGCAGGAACATACCCAAATAATAGATGTTACCAAGTCATCATAATACTCTTCATAAAGCTCGGGAGCCATAAATTTTGGAGTCCTTGCAAATTACAATTGTGAAGGCACCTTTACCAAGAACATCCAATACTGACAAATGTACACCACATAAAATCCATTAGAAGCTAAATAAACCAAAATATATTTATTCCACAAGTAGAAGATAAGTAAATTTAATTGTTTGGGAAAAGAATTAATACAGTTGTTTATAAATATTACACTAAAAAACATCTAGAACGATAAAAAAAAAAAATAAACCTAGCTAAAAGGCTATCAAAGGCATCCATTAAGATCAAAAAAAATATTTTTTAAAAATCAATACCCCAAATAATATCAAAGTAAAAATACGAGTATGAAATCCAGCTAGAGGCATATGTTGACCTTTGGAGAAATTGTAATTAAATTGATGAAATAACTTTTTTTATTTTAAAATGGAGTACCAGAAGACAAAAACAAATTTTATCTCAAATCAAACTATCTCATAATAATACATGACAGGTGTGAGGTAGCAAAAACCATACCAGATAAAGTAGAATGAAAAAATGGAACATTTTCAAGTCATCAAATTGAATGTGGTTTGCTAGACTAGTAAAAGCAGGTAGCCCATATACAACTCCCACTAGGGTTAAGTCATACTAATTGAAATGGATTTTTACAACCTCATGAAGCCTAGTTAAGTCACCTATAGTGTAACCCTCGGCAACCGTTTTCTTGGCAAGATTAGAAAACCATATATCATTATACCACCCATTTCGTTTATGGCATTTAGAAGATCCAAAGCTTCCTTCAACCAACCCTTCAAGCATAGAGAATATATTGGCTTGTGGGTAATTTGTAATCCATGGAGTTAATTAAAGAGTTTGAAATGTGTTAAAAACAAAGGAGAAAATTAATCCACCAAATTTCCAAATAAAAAGTGTATTCTCATTGTTGTGTTGAAGCACCCATATTTTTTTATTCGACGAGGGATTCCTAGCATAGTGAATTCAAGAGTGAACAGGGACCCTCTGTTGCATGAATTTTTGCTCCAGGAGTCCCTCAAAGTGAGGGCCACTATCATCATTCTTTTAATGCAAAATGAAGGAAATTGAATGTCTTTCTTATGTGCATTTCATTCTCTTTGAAAGCTTCATAAATCAGAGGAATTTTATTAAAGTGAGGCACCTTGCAAACCCTAAATCCAAAATGATTATTCGAATGATGTAGAAATGGAGAATAAAAGAAGAACCCTCCTTAAATATTCAAGAGACAATTTACATGCATGTAGTTGGCATATGCCATACAACCTGGATATGCCACTCAAAAGGGATAGCTAATAAGACATTGTCGCTACCTGGCTTCCTCTATCAGCTATGCTTGACTATCATAGTGAAAATCCTTTAAAATGTAATACACAATTTCTCTAACTATTTGAGAGGAATCAATCTGGTGGCAAGAGATTTCTCGATAATATAACAATGGATCTAAAGGTTCATATTGGTAACTTGGGGAAGTTTCTCACATTTCATTTTCCTTGCAAGCTCTAGAAATCATAGGAATTTCATGAAAGTGAGGCACCTTGCAAACCCTAAATCCAAACTCAGTGTTTGAATGGTGTATAAAGGGAGAATCAAAGAGGAACCCTCCCTAGAGATTCAAGAGGCCATTTACATGCATGTAGATGGGATATTCCATAGAGATTGAATATGCCACTCAAAAGGGACAACCAAGAAGACATAACCACCACCCAGAATCAACTATCGATTATGCTAAATTATCATAGAGAAAAGCCCTAAAAAGGAAATACATAATTTCTCTAACCAATAGAGAGGAACTAATTCAATGACAAAAGATTGTTCAATTGTCTAACAATGGGTATAATGGTGCAAAGTGGTGAAAAGTGGTAGCTGGGGAAGATTTCCCCAAAGGGATGTCATATGGCATAGCGCATTGCTTTTAATTCATTGCTTAGTCTAATATAGTCTAAGAATTGAATGTTTTGAATTTCTTTCCGACATTTCCCCTCGTCAATTTTTGTGTGAAAGTAACATAAGAGTGCAAAAACAATCCAAAGATAAAATTTAAAAATTTAAAAGATCTAAGAAGAGAGAATGATTCAAGGAAGTAGGATAAGACATTTAATTACTGAAATAAAAAATATTTACAATAATCGAACTTATAAAATCGATGGAAGCAACAAATGGGAATGCTATGTAATTTTATGAGGTTTTATGTGTTTTTATTGGGACTTTTGCACCCCCTCCCCTTGAGTGAAACCTAGGGCGAGAAAAATAAGGAAGAACAAAGAATAGGCCCTAAGGACAGTGTCGATTTAGGTACCCGTTTACAACCTCTCATAAATGGAGAAAGGGAGAAAACCCAGTAGGAAAAAATTGCCCCCTACTCCCCCCGAAAAAAGAGAATACATGGAAAAAAGAAAAAAATAATGAAGGAAGGAGGACTCAAGATTACCCCCAAAGGCAAAATTCCTTCACTCTATGCATCAACATAGCTAAATAGAATTTAGTGATTCCAAAGGCATTCCAAAGAGATCTTCAACTTGATCTTCAATGAACACATATTCAGGATTAGAACACCATTTTGAATAAGTTGGTGAATGAGGTGCATTTGGATCTCAATATTTTTGCTCCTTTGAAACTACACATGTTTTTTATAACTATGTATTTCACTCTGATGATCACATAATAAAATAGTAGTTTGTTCTCAATGAATTCCAAAATTAGTCAATAACTGTCACAGACAAATAATTTCTTAACTTTAGATAAAACAACTTGATACTAAACATCTCCTATATATAATCTAACCATTGACTATTTTTTGTAGGGCAAAATAGTAGGATCATAACAAAGATATAAATCACAACCATAGGTCGGATTTCATTCATCCACTGATATAAACATGTCAAAAGTTGTGAAATCCACAAGTTAAGGAGAACAAAATATATACTAAATGCCAAGACTTGATTTCCCTTGAAATATATTAGAATATGTTTGCTTTCTTTCAAGTGTCTCTGATAATAATCCTGCGAGAATCAACAAACTAGCCCCACTACATAAGCAATGGAAATTTAAGTGTCATTGAAATAGAGTATATTTTCAACTATTTGTCAATACAAGGTAGGATCCACCTGTGCTGAGGTACAACTGGAGTTAAGAGCAACACCCAATTCAAAAGGAGTAGGCACAATCTTACAACTGACCATGCATAAGTGTTGAAATAAATCAAATGCATTTTTTTTCTAGAATATGGTGATCCATTTTGAAGAATGGTGAACCTACAATTGAAAAAAGTAATGTAGTAGACTAAGGCTAGTGATAGAAAATTGTCCCATCCAGGCTTTGTTAATGGTCTTAATCATATATGGATATCTCCCTATGAGGATCAAATCATCCACATGCATAACTAGAATCAATAAATTAGAGCACTATCTTTGATTGTAATCTGTAAGATGAAAATGAGAATATTTGAACTTTGAAGTACATATAAAGCTATCCATCTTTTCATAACAAGCTCTAAAATCTTGTTCGAGACCATACAAGGAATGTTGATGTTTGTGAGAAATTGAAGGATCCTGTGAAAAACTAGTAGGTTGCTCCATCTAAATATCCTCATGTAGATATCTATACAAAAAAACATTATTTTCATCCATCTAGTAAACTAGCCAACCTTATAAAGTAGTGATATAAAGCACAAGACATATAGAATCCAGCTTGGCAACATTAACAAAGTTTCAAAATAATAAACTCATGAAAATATCTTGAACAAAGGTCTTGCCTTAATCCATAGAACCATTGAAAGAATATTTAGCTATGTAGATCCACTTGAAAACCATGTCTCAACTCATGGAACACTCCCTCATGTGTTTGATCTTATTAAACATGCATAATCCAAATGTTGACGACAGGTTGTGATGAAACGTGGTCTGTCCCTTTGAGATAAGATGGAAAGGTTCAAAAGTTAAAAGCTTCAACCTTTTCTATATGAATGAAACATTATTGTCACAAACAAATTGAAATTAACATTGATTATTTTCATAAACTTTTAAAGTTATATATATATATTCGCGGAAGTGCATTAGCAATTTAGAAGTTTTATTTTATGTTGACGAATAAGCACATATAGGTAACTTTTGTCCCAAATAGAAGTATTTTTTTCCATACAAAAATGGAATAGATTGGATGGAAATTTTAGGGGTGATATGTTTAATGTATGCTTAATGATGAGTTTAGAAACTTAAATAAGTTAGTTGATAATTTAAGTTTATTTTAAGAGGTTTTATATTTATAATAAAATATTTATTTATTATTTTTATTGAATAAAAAAATAGACTGAGTCCTAGGCAAAGCTAAGCTATTTAGGGACTAAACCCTCATGCATAGGGTTATAATTATTTAAAAAATATAAGATGATTTTATTATAATGTTTTGTTTAATAGCTAATAAAATGTGTTGCTTACAAAAAAAAATGTTTCAAATCTAAAATTAGAATATATACATCTCTACATTATTCGTCTCATATACTTAAAATATTATATAATATAATTATGAGATTTTCTAATCTAATTAATAATCAAATTTACAAAATAACATTTTATATAATATTTTATCTAATTGATAACTATTGATTATATTCATTCAACAATCATGATGTTTTCCCATGTTTTTAAATCCTTAAAGAACATTTCTCACAAAATTAAATTAAAGGAATGATCTATTTTCTTGTGTTTGCCATGATTTTTTAATTTATCTTTAAACATTAAGAAGTGTAAAAATAATATAAAAAATAGGGGGTTTGGGATGGAAAGTGATATGATAAAAATAAATGTTACGAAAACTTGAGCTTCATATCATATTTCCAAGGGGATTATGATTGTAGGAACAAAGTAAAAGGCTATTGGGAGAGAGAAAAAGGAGATGGTCAAAATTCAAAATTATCATGTTAACATGGAGAGGGTGGAATTGATTTTTTTTTTAAAGTTTATGAAAGTTTATAATTGGTTGAAGTTGATATATTTTAAGGGGAAACACATATTTTTTATTATTAGTATTACTCAAGGCCAATTTTGAATATTAAAGTATATTGTCTAGTCTCCCTTGCCCATTCTATAGATTATCATTCATACAAAGACAATAGTATAGGTAAATCTCCTTTTAACAAACCTTATTTACTCTTCTACAACCACACTGTCAAAGTATTAGCCATAATTTTTAGGCAACTATGAGTAAAGTAAATAGTCATCAACCTGTTAGGGTAGCTTTTACCATGATATTTTCATGTAATGTATGCTATTTAAGCGCATGATGGCTACATTGTAAGGCGCCTTTGGCTCAAATAATAATATATCTATTATTATGAATTTGATTTGGAATAAGGTTTTTTAGGATAATTTATGGTGTCAATGTATTGCTTCCTTTATGTTTCTATATTATGTTTTTATTTATCTATCTTGGTGTCATATTTGTATCAGACTTGAGGGATATGTAGCACATATTATGTGGTTGTACATGGTCCAAGGAGAGATGGATGTAGAAAATGTAGGTAATGTATAGTATAATCAATTTACACTAAGAGGGGTGGGTGAAGGTGATACAAGCATTATATATGATTGTTGAGTGGAGGTTAAGTATGAACAAATGATGTATCAACATATGTTGGAGATACAACATGAGAAAGGTTATGGAGAGACACATAGATGGAGTCAATAGTGATAATTCTATGAATGAGCCAAAATGTTATGGAGAGACACAATAATCCACAGACATGCTAGGGTATTTGGACCAAGTTCTAAAGTCTAACCATAAGCAGGATGTATTCACCAAGGTTGTTGTAAGACCTATTATTTAGATATATTTGTTGTAGCATAATAGTGCATGGTGTCATCCCTTTGATGCATAGAGAGGATGGAGGGTAAAATTATGAAATGAATCACTTGAATAAGTATGAGAGTGGAAAGTGTACTCATAGACTAGCTTGAGGTTAGTTTTTAATAAGACTTGTTATTCAAGAATACATGTTGTAGTGCAATGGCACATGGAGCTACATATTTAATAAAGCTATGGAATGTATCACTTGAATAGCTAAGACCGTGACAAGTTTACTCACATGATATATTGAATGGGAAGTATGAGATCTTAGGATATGTCTCTTAATGAATCATCTACAAGAAAATGTTTCCTAGAAAACTAGGAGGTTCAATGATTAGTTACCCATATTTTCTAGTCGATGGTTACTTTTTTGTATGGACTTAAACAAAGATATATTTCACAGCTTAATCTATGAAAGTAAAGTATAAAGGAGTAAATTTTAGGGTAGTTAGGGTATACTTGACTTGATCATAGATTCAATTTGATATGGTCATGTACAATTTACATTTAGTAGTTAATGGGCTCAAAGTTTTGGTAACCCACGGTATTTTCAGGTAATATAGCCTATTTAAGGGCATCATCACTCCATTCTAAGATTTCTCGGTGTCGAAGAATAATAGATCTTTTATTCATGGCTAGTTTTTCCATAAAGGTTTCCAAGACAATTTATGGTGTTCATTTGTTGTTGTATTTATGTATTTTATGTGATGGTTTAATGAGTAATTTTCCTTATGATCTAGTATTGGAATCTTGATGTATGTTATGGTATGTACCCAACCAAATATTTGACATTTCATGGGAGTGGTGTGTGTGTTCCTAACAATTCTATTCAAACTAAATTGGCAACTGGTAAAGTGGATTTTGAAGTATCTTAAATGAACTATTCATTTTTGTTTATGTTTTGGTAATAATAATGTCATGCTTGAAGGTTATATAAATGCAAATATAGCTAAAGATGTGGACAATAGAAAGTCCAACACTAGTTATTTATATTATTTTGTAGGTGTAGCATTTTCTAAGGTGTCTAGACTACAATAAGAAATATCCCTCTCAATAACTTAGGAATATTACATAGTTGTAGAAGAAGTTTGCAAAGAGATGTTTTAGTTCTAAAATGTATTACGAGAATTAGCAATAAAAAAAGCAAATATATAATGTATTGTGACAGCCAAAGCACAATTCAGTAGCAAAAAACCTAACATATCATTCTAAGCCAAGGCAGATTGGCTTCAAATACCATTGGATTCATTGAGTGCTAGATGATGTGTTGCTATAATTGGACAAAATAAACAGAGAATGAATTTTAATACGTTATCAATTTTTTTCTAAATAATTAGAAAGAGCTTTGCATAACTTTGGTTTTTTAATGCAAAACATGATAAAATGTGTTTAACATGATGAAAGGTGTTTTGATACTAGATTTCCACTAGAAAAATATTATCTTAAGCTTCCATTTCATATCAAGTGGGGAATTGTTATAAGTGATACCAAATGAAATGGAATGAATAAACTATTGACATTGTAGCAAGGCATGGCTACTTTGACATGTGCTTTAGTCAAAGATGCTAATTAAGATTCAATCAAATAGTTACTTGAGCTAGTTATTAGTTAACATGTGTGATATGGCCTATCACTCAGTTATTGTTAGTTAATTCGAGTTAGATGGATTTCAATGAGTTGTGTACTAGTTGATAGCTAAAATTTAGCTATCTAGTGGAGATAAACTCTCATGTTTTCCAGTTAACTGATCTCTAGTTTTAGAATAGTGATATACTTGGGTTATTGAGTTTAGTTCAGTATTCTAACTATCGTTAACTAAACTCACTCTCAACTAACTAGTTTCAACTACTAAATTTAGCCCTAGTAGGTCATGTAATTCAAATTTCCTATTGAGACTAGATGA
>APFE030755680.1:3752-21220 GCA_000404065.3 Pinus taeda
TTCTTTTCATTAAATTAAATTAAATTCTTAAGCATGCAATAATTCCCACGGGAGTCTCTTTTTAGTTCTGGTTTCATTAAAATTAAATGGTGTGATCGAGCTGAACAGAAATCAAGTTGTTGAATTGAGGCTTCTATGATCCATAACAGTTTTAAGAAGGGTTTCATTGTAAATCACATGTAGAAAAACATTTGTCTACACGTTTCGAACCAACTAGTGTGGTTCATCATCAAGACAAGTTAGAAGAGTCAAATCATGGTTGCATATTAAATAGGGAGAACAGATCTTCCAAATGGCTAGGTGTAACCATCAACGGCTATATAAAAAACGGTTGGTTTATATAATATTATTATAATGTTACTCATGGATTAATAAGTCAGAAGGTAATAACTAATAATAATAATCATAGTAAATAATTTTCTTCTTAATAATTATCAATAATTTCTATATTTGTGTTAGTACTATTTTATTTTATTATTATTTCTATTTAGTTATTTAATTTTTTTTAATTAATTAATTTATTTAATATCCAGTAGGGATAATATATACTCAATCTAGGTAAAGTAAAGGGGGTGTTTTATAATAATATTGATTTAATATACCTAATAAACAAATGGAATTAATAAATTATTATTGAATATTAGTTAAAATTTTTGGATTTATTAAGGTACGGGTAAAAACTTATTATCAAAATTATTTATTTATTTGTACTAATAATTTTGATATTAAGCTTTTACCCTTACCTTAATAAATCCAAAATTTTTAACTAATATTCAATAATAATTTATTAATTCCATTAGATTATTAGGTGTATTAAATCAATATTATTGATGATGATGATGATGGCTAACGTCCATTGAGACCAAACATTGGTCTATCAGACCTAAAGAAACAAATTATTTATTTTTATTTAAGATTTTATTCCTATGCTCAAAAAGCTTGGAGAGAATCCTCCCGAGCTCATTATAATTTTGACATTGTAAAAGGCTAGGAAGGTCAGTATTGTAACAAATATTGTGAAATTGAGATCTAATGTGGTTGTACGTGGGGCACTCTAAAACACCCCCTTTACTTTACCTAGATTGAGTATATCTTATCCCTATTGAGATTTATGTACTATCATAGAAAAAGAGATAACTGTCTAACGAAACACCAAAACATTGATATATGGTATTATTGTAAGAGAGTTTTATGTACCCAAAATTTCATACAAGCCCTTCAAAGTCAACTTATATACCCAATCAAAATACAGGCAATGAAAAGTTCCAAAATTTCATACAAGCCCTTTAGTGTCAATTTATATACCCCCATCCAAATAAAGGCAATGAAAAATTCCAAAAAAATTGAATGAAATAGCTAGTTGCATTCGGGTACAACCATGTTTTTAAAACAACATGTCAATTGCAACCATTTATAGCAGTTGATGGCATTAATAACAAGTTTTAACTGCCAAAAAAATGACATGGGCAGGTTACTAAAGGTTCCCTGCAAGTAGAGACACACACAATTGTGATTGTAAGTAATACACCTTACACGCACTTGACCACATCGAACTCTGCAAAATCAAGAAAATCAATAAATTAAACCAACCTGAATTCGAATTCAAGTTAACCACCTAAAAAAGAACATGGGCATGTTACAAAAAGTTCACTGCAAGCAGTGACGCAAACACAACTGTGATTGTGAGTAGTACACCTCACACACAACTGCGCACATCGAATTCTGCAAAATGAAGAAAATCAATAAATTAAACCAACGTGAATTTGAATTCGAGGAAGAACTTTGCTCTTTTTGTAAAGAATCACATGTCAATTCATTTTGGTAGGGCCTCCATGAACCTAAGCTAAGAAACTATCGCGGAAACTAGACAACCTCCAATCCCGGTTTTAGAGATTAAAGTAGGCATCAGAGAGACCAATGCATTTTGTTATTTCTTTTTCTTTAAATAGGCAGACATGGAAGAAAAAAAGGTTAAAATGAGTTTTCCACAATCCTTGAATAGATTTCTGGGCTCCGTGATGAAATACAAGAAGATAAGGGTTCACCCAGACTGATTTATGTTTCAATCCTCTAGTGCTGGTCCCTGTAATCACGTTGAAATAATCAATTATCCTTACGTCTGGACCATCAAGTATTTATTATATAAGCAGATGATACATTAAATGAACTAAAACGGTTTATGCAGAATATATTTCAGTGGATAGAATGAAGCAAACGCGTCAGTGGACAGATAAAGAGAATAGTAAATTGACGGGAGTTGCATGACGTACAAGATGAATATTGATTGCATTAGCGTTTTTAGAAGGGAAGAAACAGTCAAGGTAGTTTCATAGCGACCATTCATTAGTGTAGATCATCCATCAATTCAGAGAGACAATTATGACATCATCTAATGGCTAAGAATGCTTTAATCGTCTAACAATAGATCTCACGATGGAGAATGGTGCAAGGTGGCATTTAAGGATGTCTTTCTTAGAGGGAACACCTTATGACATAACAAGAGACCTCACACCTCATTTTGCACATTCGTCACTCACGCATTCTTCTCTCCCTTAAACTGATTGGTTCGTACAACTATTGAGCAACTTCTCTCTCTCTCTTTAACAACCATGGTGAAAATTCCATGTAATAAAAGTTAATAAAAGAAAAATAATAGCCACTCTTGATGGGACACTTATTCAAAGATGAATGTTGGGAAAAAGCATAGTGATGGGGTCACCGGTGATTAGTTAATGGCTAAGGAAATTGGCAAAGGAATTAGAAAGGCAAAATGACATTTTGACACATTTATTTATGAAAATAATGCAAAATTAGGAGAAAAGTGAGGTGAAAGGTCATGGATTGCATGTGAGGAGGAAAATGAAGGAAAATAATGGAAAATAAAGAAAATAGAGGCCTCATTAATAAAAAAACATCTAAGGATCATTTCACATACTTTTGTTAGTTCAATTTTGGAGCTCTCTCTCTATTCTCTCTCTCTTATACTCTTGAACACTTACAATTTTCTTGGAGCACTCTTGGAGGATTGTGGCATACTTAAAGTTTTGGATCAAGAAGGAAAAATGAAGAGCAAGAAAGCACAAGAGGACATCGGTATCAACAACTACAATTGGATTTTTCTTGCAGGTACCGAGGTGCATGTATGTTTTTCTCACTAGTTTTGGCATGCATGGCATATGCATTTGGTTTCTTGGTTATGATCTATCATTGGCATGGAGGTTTAGCTAGATTGACAATTGATTTTCCTAGCCTTACCATTTCCTAGATAACCATGGTGTTGTGGCTTTATTTCTTTGTTTTTGTGGTTGGTTCTCATGTTTCCTTTAGCTTGGGTTGAGTTACTAGTTCCTGGAAGCCCTAGTTGGACAAACGCTCTAGAAGCCCTTTAACAACTTGGGTTGAGTTACTAGTCCCGGAAGCCTTGGTTGGAAAAATTCTCTTGAGTCCTTGGTGGGTTGAATTACTAGTCCTAGAGACTTAGTTGGACAAATTCTCTGGAGCTCGACAAGAGCTATGGGTTGAGTTATTAGTCCTGCAAGCCTTGGTTGGAACATATGCTCTAGAGCCCTGGAAGGCTTGGGTAGAGACAAATCTGGTGAGGGCTTTGTGATGTTTGACTGTGAGGTGGAATCACTGTTTGATGGGTTGAGGTGGCTTGGCCTCTAGAAGCCCTAGATGGTTTTGATCGATGTTTTTACGATAACCCACATTCATCCTTGGAATATGGCATGGTGGTGACTACCTGAAGAGAGATTTAGCTTAGCCATGTCTATGGTCGGGTGGTTCGTGGAAGTCCCACAATTAGTTGGCCTTTGCATCATTAATATGAGGTTATTTCTCCTTGTTATTTCATGAGTATTATATTGGCTTATATGTAGATTATATGGATGTTATTTTCTTGGTATTTTTGTTACTCTTATGCTAGTTATGAACATGTGCGATGACAATAGCTATGTATGGCTCTCATCATGTTTTTAATTATAAACGAATGAAAAATGTATCAATGGCCTAATGGATGAAACTGCAACTAATGCATTGAGGCATCAATGCGTCTGATCAATTCTCATATGAGTATGAGACCCATATGCTCATATCTATTATTTAAACCTGTAGATTACATATTTGTGACAAGTTTGACGAAATCCCTATCATGGCTAGTATGGGTCCAATCAAGCCCTTGTTCAAATATATGCATTTGTATAATTTTTTTGCTATCATCTTTCAGTTTTAGAAGTGTCATTTAGTTATGGGCAGTGACATGGGCTCTGGGCCTAAAAAAGTAGCTCAAATCCTGGAGACGCAAGCACAAAAATGCGCAAGAAAATCCCTAGACGCATGCATACCCATGCTGTGGGAGTGTCCAGAGTCTCCTGAACGCATGCATGCCCATATCAAGAGAGAGTCTGGGAGTTTAATGGTAAAAAAACTCAGTGGGGCCCAGGGGTTGGTTACCTGAGAGGTTGTGATGGTTCTTGGGAGTCCTCTTACTGATGGAAGGACTATATCATGTGTTTCTATTGGTTCCACTTCCTTAAGGTGACTTAGGAGGTCAAATTATATCATAGTAACTTCACGTCACCTATTTACCACGGTTGGCCAGTTACATGGGTAGATAGGGGGGGAAGGAGTTACAAAGTGGTATCAGAGCATGGTTCACCCCATGGACTAGATGAGATCTGTGTTGGTCATGCATTAATGTTGGTTGCATATGTGTTTATTGAGTTGTAAGACCATGTGCTTGTCGCATTTGTATGGTACGGTTCATGGTTGTAGTGATGTCGCCATAGGAAGTTGATGGTGTTGTTGCGGAGTGTGTCTTCATGAGTGTATGGTTGATTATGCATTGTTTATGCACGTTACTGTTCACATGTGGTGAAGTGTACAATGATGTGGTGGTTTTTTTCATGCACGAGGGCATGGTATGTGTAGTTGATATGGTCATGCATTGATGACTTGACTCTAGCTAGAATGATGGCTATATGGTTATATGCTTATGTTTATATTTCTATATGTTGTCAATGATTATGTTATACATGTATCAAACTAATTTTTTGATCATTGCAGATGAGGTATCCTCCCCGAATTATGATAAGGTACGTTGGTTTATTATGTTTTGGTTTAGTTGACATGATATTCCTTGTAGGAAGAATATAAAAGATTACTAGCAAGGTGGTAGATTACAGTTCTCAAGACTCTCCCTATGGATCAGATGAGAAGCGTGGTGTTGGGAACTCTTCTTATTTGGGAGACACACTGAGATGCTTAAAGGAAGAAGTAAGGATTTGTAAGGTAAATAATGGTATAATCATACAGGCATAGGAAAAACAAGCAGAGGTAAATGTGGTGATACTTCAGATTTTGTAAGAATTGTAGCGAGAGAGACCACTTCGGATCAGCCTTGAGAAGGAGGAAAAAATTAATGGGGAATATGTAAGTAGGTCTCTTGGTAAGCACAAGTCATATAGAGATGACACAATTATATATGACAGGTTGTTGGATACTTCAGATAGGAGAGGTGATGGGTGCAGGTTCTATTCTAGTTCTGGTTCTGGCAGGCATGATGATCGACATCATTATCATCCTTACAGGAGGATTGATATGGGATATTGCCTGGATGAATTTAAGAAAGAAAAGCCACCTACAATTGATGGAGATATGAAAAAATTACAGGATGCACAGGCATGGTTGCTTGGCATGAGGAAGTTCTTTAGGTTGCATGATTATTCAGAGAACATGAGAGCCATAATAGCTACATTCAGTCTCAAAGGTAAATTATATATTTGGCGGGAAGATATGAAGAATATCAAAGGTATTCATGAGGAGGACATTACTTGGAATTAATTTGAGAGACTATTCAAGAATAAGTACCTATCAGAGAGACACTTTGATGATGGGGAAAAATAATTCTATCAGTTAAGGATGGGATCGATGATAGATGAGGAGTACACTAGTAGGTTCTTGGAGCTGCTGAGGTATGTGCCTTACCTCAAGGAGGAGAAGGCCAAGATTTAGAGCTTCATTAGTGGATTATTGATTTCAATCAAATACATGATTGAATTTGATGATCCTAGACCATTGGAGGAGGTAATTCGAAAGCTAAAGAATTTCTATGAGAAATCAAAGTGTAGATCAAATACTACGCAAGACTTGAAGGCAAATGATAAGAACAAAAGAAAATGGGACAATAAGGGAGCAAGACCTCAAGGTACAGGTAATAAAGAGAATGCAGCTCCATCTAAGAAGTTCAATACATCTAACATAGGATAGGGACTTCGATTTAAGGAGTAGAATAAGAAGCCTGTGTGGTGTTGGACTTGTGAAGGAGAGCATGGCAGGAGAGATTGTCCACAACGTCATGGTGTTAGACTGCAGATCTATAATTCTCAAGAGGCATAGATAGTGGGAGATGTTGAGAAAATTATTCCTAGGATCTATGCAGTGTTGGATAAGAGACAAGAAGACCATCAGGCATCTATCATTGAGATGGATAGTAAGGTTTGTGATCAAGTTGTTTCTATTTTCATTGACCCTCGATCTTATTATATTTATATTAGTCCTGACTTTTTTGATGAGTGTGGTTTGAATAAAGAAGTGCATGCATAATATTGGTAAGTTCAGTTGGATACAGGTAAAAAGAAGCGAGTTCACCATTGGGTAAGAGCTTGTGCATTTGACTTGAATGGTATTCCTACCGCAACAGATTTGAATGTATTACCGTTGGGATCATACAATATGTTGTTAGGCATGGATTGATTGTACCTTCATAGAACCAAGATGGATTGTTATGACAAATCCATTGAGTGTTTGGATGACAATGGGGAACAAAGAGTCTTGTGGGGTAAGAAGAAAGCGGCATCAATTAGAATGGTGACAACTATGCAGGCCAAGCATAGTTACAGGAGAGGGTTTATGTTATTTGCAGTACACATTTATAGTGAAAAAGGTAAGGAAATTGAGGATACAAATGTTTTGAGCAAGTACCAAATACTACAACAGTTTCAGGATGTATTTCTTGTAGATATTTCAGAGTTGCCACCTCATATGGAAGTAGACTTTTCTATTGATTTGGTGCTAGGGGCAACTTCAACATCAAAGACACGTTATAGTATGAGTACACCTAATTTGGTAGAGTTGAAGTTGCAGTTGAAGGAAATGTTGGGCAAGGGATGCATTAGGCCAAGTGTATCACCATGGGGCACACCAATATTGTTTGTGAAGAAGAAGTATGGTACTCTTAGGCTATGGATTGACTACAGGCAGTTGAACAAAGTGACCATCAAGAGCATGTATATGTGAGGATTGATTACTTGTTTGATCAGTTGAAGAGAGTAGCAGTGCTCTCAAATATTGATCTGAGATCTGGATTCAATCAAGTACACATTAAAGAAGGGGACATCTACAAGACAACTTTCCAGACTAGGTATGCTCAAACTACTTTTATGTGCTTAATGAATAGTGTGTTGCGTTTGTATTTGGACAAGTTTGTTATTGCGTTCAATAATGATATATTGATTATTCTAAAAATGAAGAACAACATGTCAAGAATTTAGCAACAGTATTAATATTATTGAGAGAAAATTATTTGTATGCTAAACTCAGTAAGTGCAATTTCTTTTAGAATGAGGTACACTACTCGGGACATGTGGTTTCCAAGGATGGCATAGCAGTGGACCCAAAAAAGGTAAGAGTTATCATGGAGTGGGAAGCTCCTAGGAATATGGATGGGGTGATATCTTTCATGGGGTTAGTAGGTTATTATAAGAGGTTCACTAGGAAATTCTCACAAATTTCATATCCTATCACATCATTACAGAGGAAAGGTAAGAAGTCTGAAGGGACAGAGGAATGCGTGGCTAGTTTTGAGAAGCTCAAGGAATTGTTGATAGATACAACAATGCTAAAGACTACAGATCTAGACAAAGAGTTTGTAATATGTACAAATGCTTGCAAGAGAGTATTTAGTGGAGTCCTTATACAAGATGGACAAGTGGTATGCTATGAGTCACAAAAACTGAAAGAGCTTGCGAAAAACTACCCCACACATGATTTTGAGTTGGCAGCGATCATACATGCATTGAAGATGTGGAGGCATTATCTTCTTGGAACGAACTTTGTATTAATGAGTGATCAGAGTGGTTTTCATTATCTATTTGACCAACTGAATCTGAATGGAAGGCAGGCTCAGTGGTTGGACATGATAAGTGATTTCGACTTTGAGATCAAGTATATCAAAGGTAAATAGAAAAGTGTGGAAGCTGCTCTTAGCAGTAAGATACTTGTGAATCACATAGCAACTATGAGCTCCTATGGGATAGACTTACAGGATAGGATCTTGCAGGTAGGTCATGAGGATGTCAAGTATATGGAAATTGTGCACAGGTTTCACCAGTGTACAGGTATAGGTACATGTACTGATATAGGTGCATGTATAAGTATAAGTACAGGTATAACTTCAGGTGTAGGTGCACAGGATGTGGACTATCGTCTCATGGAAGATGGATCGGTTAGATTTAGGGAAAGGACACATATGCCAAATAAAAATGAGCTCAAGAAGGTAATATTGAGGGAGATTCATACGAAACCATATTTAGATCACTCGGGTTACCAAAAGACACTACAATAGTGAACATATTCTATTATTGGCCACATTTGAAGAGAGATGCAGTGGAGTTTGTGGTTAGGTGCATGTATTGTGAGTAGGTGAAGGTAGAGTGTAAGCATCCAGTTGGACTGCTACAGCCGATTCTGATTCTAGAGTCAAAATGGGAGGTCATTTCCATGGAATTTATCACAGTTTTGCTGAGGACAGTGAGAAAACAAGATTCCATCATGGTAGTGGTGGAGAGGTTGACAAAATTAGTGCACTTCATTTCAGTGAAGTCTACGTTCTCAGTGAGTGATGTAACATAGGTCTTCATTGGGGATTTCATCATATTGCATGGATTTCCAAGGAAGATTGTGACAAATATGGATGTGAAGTTCACTTCTAAGGTTTGGAAGGCGTTATTTTTAGGTTTGGGCATTGATTTGGCCTTTAGTATAGCTTATCATCCGTAGACAGATGGGAAGACAGAGAGGGTCAATAAGATATTGGAGGACAGGTTGACGATGTATGTGATGTATCAACAATAGAAGTGGGGAGAGTACCTTGCAGTGGTAGAGTTTGCTTACAATAGAAGGTACCAAGATTCACTGAGGATGAGTCTGTTTGAGGCATTATAAGGGTGGACTTATAATACTCCCATCAGTTGGAGTGATCCAGTTAATAGGGTGGTGATTGGATAGGACATGTTGGAATACATGCAGCGGGAAATGAAAGTAACCAAGAAGAGTTTGAAAGAAACACATGAGAGGAAGAATATCTATGTAGATCGTAATAAGTTGTTCAAGGATTTCCAGGTTGGGGAACATGTGTACTTGCGCATCAAACCAAAGAAGAGATCCTTGCATATTGGATCATGTGCAAAGAAGGCACCTCGGTTTTGTGGACCTTACAAGATTATTGAGAGGATTGGACCAGTAATGTATCGACTTGCACTAGCTTCAACAATGAAATTATATGATATTCTCCATGTGTCATTTCTTAAGAAGTATGTTAAAAATGTTGATCATGTGATTGAATGGTCTGTATTGTAGCTGGAGACGAAAGGAGAATCCCAGCTAGAACCACAATGTATTTTGCAGAGAAGATGCTCACGCTCCATAACCAAGCAATAGAGGAGGTTAAAGTGAAATGGAAGCACTTTGGGCCTGATGAAGCTACATGGGATATGGCAGATTATATGTGAGCTATGTATCCTTCCTTATTCACTGGTTGAACGGATGTTTTGGTATATGTATTTGGTATGTAACAACACTAGTGAAAATTCCATGTAATAAAGTTAAGAACAATAACCACAGATGAATGGGACACTTATTCCAAGCTGAATGTTGGGAAAGACATCATAGGGGGTGTTCATTTTATTGTTTATGGCTAAGGGAATTGGAAAAGGTAATAGCTAAGGAATTAAAGTGAATTACTTATGAAAATAATGGAAACTAGTTGAAAAAGGAGGTGAAATGTCACAGATTGCATTCAAGGAGGAAAATGAGGAAAAATAATGGAAAATTAAGAAAATAGAGTCCTCATCCATAAAAAGGCTTTTAAGGGTCAGTTGGCAACCTTTTGTTAGTTTAGTGTCAGATCTCTCTCTCATTATTCTCTCTCTCTCATACTCTTGGATACTTAGAGTTTTATTGGAGCACTCTTGGAGGCTGTGGATACTTGGATTCTTGGAGCAAGAAGGCAAAGGAAGAGTAGGAAAGTTGTTATGTACCTAGGGGGGGTAATATGGGGTACCGAGGGAGGTACCCAAGGTAATAATGTAATAATGGGATGGGCATAGTAATAAATAAGGTGGTTAACCCATGTCATGTAAGGGACCACAAGTAGTTAATAATAATGTAATGGGCCCATGGTATTAGTTGATGGTATGAGTAAACCATGGTATTGATGCATGTTATTGTATGTATGAGGCCTATATAGAGGCTAGAGACTCCACATGGAGAGATATGAAGAGAAGTATTCTTGTATGAACAAGCATATGGCTTGTGGAGTGTTCTCCTTCCTTAAGAAGTGAATGTATGGTGTTGCCCTACCTTAAGGGTTTTGATAATAAAGATGATTTCTATCTATTTCTATCTTGTTATTCTTGGGTATTTCTATTATCATAATATCTTTGGGATAGGTCTACAACAAGTGGTATTAGAGCTACAACAAGTGGTATCAAATCTACAACAAAAGTGCAAGAAGGCATTGAAATCAACAACTACATCAAGTTTTCTTGCAGGTACTGAGTTTTATGTATGATTTATTCACTGGTATTGGCATGCATGGAATATGCATGTGGTTTCTTGGTTGTGATCTGTCATTGGCACGAAGGTTTGCCTGGATCGATAGTGGATTGCATAGCCTTTCGATTTCCTAGATAGCCATCATGATTGTGGGTTTAATTTCATCGTTTGTTTTTGGTTGGTTCTCATGTTTCCTTAGCTTGGGTTGAGTTATTAGTTCTTGGAATCCCTAGTTGGAAAAAAGCTATGGAAGCCTTGTAACATCTTGGGTTGAGTTACTAGTCCTGGAAGCCTTGGTTAGAAAAAAGCTCTGTAAGCCCTTGGTGGGTTGAGTTACTAGTCCTGGAACCCTTGGTTAGACAAATGCTCTCGAAGCCCAGTGGTATCTGTGAGTTGAGTTACTTATCCTAGAAGCCTTAATTGGAAAAAATGCTCTAGAAGCCCTGGAAGGCATGGATGGAGACCAATCTGATGATGGTTTTGTGATGTCCGACCGTGAGGTGGAATCACTATTTGAGGGGTTGAGGTGGATGGCCTTTGGAAGCCCTGGATGAGTTTTGATTATTGTGTTCTATGATATCCCACATTCATGGTTGGAATATGGCATGAGGGTGAATGGATGAAGAGATATTTGCCTAAGTAATTCTACAATCAGGTGGAACGTGTTACTCCCATCTACGGTTGGTTCATTGCATTCATTAATGAGAAATCGATTCCATTGATTCTCATGTGTAAAGTTATTGATGTAATTATGGATTTTGATGGTTGATATGTTTATGGTATTTATATTCCTATTATGCTGGTTATATGCACATTTTATGACAACAATTATGTATGGATCTCCGGGTGTTTTTACTCATATATGAATGGATAATGTGCCTATGGCCTAATAGATGAATATGCAGCAAATGGCATGAGGAAACAATGGTTCATAGTGATTTTCATATAATTATGAGGTCCCCACTCTTAATTTTGTTGTTTACACCTGTATGGTTACATGTTGATGATATGTTTGACGAAATGCCTATCATGGCTAGTAGGGATTGTTTAGTCAATTTAGTGTCCTAAATTGCTACATAAATTATCATCCCGGTATCGTAAGCTGATGAAGTGTAGTGCACTATATGTGCTCGATGACCCTTTCTTACCTCACTATTTTTGGGTTTATGTTTGTTTTGGGGTTTTGTTCTTTTGATTCCTAATGTTCTGCAATGTAAAAAAAATCTTAATCTACTACTACTGAGAACCTAGAGAAATGAAATGAAAGTTAAAAGTGATTTTAGGCCAATTTTGGAAGTATAGTTTTTAAACAAGAAAGTGAAAAACAAAGCTCCTCTTATTTCTATTATAATTGTTTCCAAAACATGAACTGAAAGGACTTTAAAACTACTATCTACTCAAAACCAAAGCTTAAATGAGAAAATGAGATTGTAGCTATCTATGATAAACCAAAAATGAAATACTAGAAATAAGATTACTTCCACTGTCTAATCTACTTGCAAAATTAAAGCTTAATAAACAACTAAAGATGGATCTGTAGCTAAACTAAGAGAAGAACTAAAAATGAAATTGCAATTTTCTATGATGAAAGCAAGACTATATGAAGTATTGTTTTCAATCAGCTACATAATTCAGGGAGAACTACCTCCTTATTATATCAAAATTGAGATATTTCATTCTTCATCATTCTAAGAAATGTAAACATGAAAGTGCAAAGAAAAGAATCATTCATCAATAAAACATTTCACCACTTAGTCTCAGGATTAACCATCAACTGAAAGGGTTCTTGGAAATATCCATTTATATCACGAGTTGCTAAACTGATAAGAAAATGACATTGAACTACTTAACTCAAGAACTAATGAACAACAATTGTAATGAAGGACTCATTCATAAGTACAACATTTCACCATTTAGTGTGAGGATTAACCATCAACGAAAGGCTTTTAGAAACATTCATTTATATCATGAGTGACTACACTAATAAGAAATTGAGCAACTTAACTCAAAAACTAATGAACAACAATTGTAATGAAGAATCATTCATAAATACAACATTTCACCATTTAGTTTGAGGATTAACCATCAACGAAAGGCTTTTGGAAACATTCATTTATATCCTGAGTGACTATACTAATAAGAAATTGAGCAGCTTAATTCAAAAACTAATGAATAGTAATTGTAATGAAAGACTCATTCATAAATACAACATTTCACCATTTAGTTTGAGGATTAACCATCAACGAAAGGCTTTTGGAAACATCCATTTATATCATGAGTGACTACACTAATAAGGAAAAAGGCATTGAACAACTGAAATTAAAATCTAGAAACTAAGGAACAACAGATGAAATAAATCATATTATGCTACTGACATCAAATTAAAACTATAGTTAATAAACTAGAAAGCAATGAAACTAAAGGATTATTCTACGCTGGAATACAACTACTCTGAGTTAGTGTAAACAAATGACACAAGCTGCAATATAAACAGTGTTAGGAAACGATTATGAACATGAAGAAAAACACAGTAAATGTACAACTAAACTAAGAAAGATAAACATAAATAAAATGTACATAAATACAATATACCCTTGACCATGCAGGGTCCCTCTGCAAGGTCTTGGATTATCAACACAGAATCAACACTTCACACACTTCAGGTATCCCTTGAAAACAAAGTTGTTATATTAAAACAGAGCACTAATTTTCTCACACTACAAAGCAAAAAATTGCACTATTACATAAGAAAAACTTTGAACTAAAACTTGAACGTGTTCTACGTTCTAAACACTGGTATTTATAGGAAAAGAAACACAATTGTTTTGAAGAGAGGAGTCATATACAGAAAAACACATAGACAGATAATGTATATGGAATTCTTGTCTTTGGTTGCCTTGAGACATAAATCTTCTAATAGTGGATGTTGGATTCTATTTATTTAGGTGGCAAATGAGGTCCTCAACTTCAGGAGACTGCCTCAGATCCATTACTAAGAATTGTGAAAAAATAGAGTTCTACTAGCCATATGTTTCTTCCGTTGACTTCCCTTTGACTGGGGTCCTCCTCATCGATCTTTGTCAAATGGATAGGATACCATCCATGTTCTGACATTTTCCAAGGTACCCATGTGGTATGTTTTCTCTCTTGACACCTATAACCTACAAAAGTGTGGAGATGGTTGCGGAACAGCCGGTTAGCTGTGGAATGTGGCTGCGTTCTGTAACTGAAAAACAAAAACCTATTCAAATAACAAACATAACAATATAACTTGCAAATCACTGGAATATACTCCTTGAGACAATGTGTAATGTCTTATGATGATTAAGGATGCATTTTTCATGGAAAAGAAAAGGAAGAAGGATGAGAAAGTGGCTTAAGAAAGAGGTAGTTTTGGAACTCAACATACCCCCACTGCGAGACTATTGCATGTCCCTATGCAATCAAAATTGTAAATAGCCTTGTTCTACTGCATCTACTCTGAGACTTCAGCCAAAACATCCAACCTTTTCTTGCTTCTCTTTGCTGCAACTCCCATCCTAAGCTTCCTCATAAGGAATCTATATTTGAGGTTAATGAGAGCCCAGCTTAGCTTCCTAATTTTCCTCTTTAATTTTCTGTTCTTCTTATGCCACAAACCCAAATGAAGCATGGTGTTATCATGAATGATCTTATCCAACTTGTTTTGTTCTGTTAAAGCTTCATTTTCCTTCTGAATATGCCTATTTAAGACCTCTAGCTAATACATTTCCTACGTAAGTGAGCTAATCAAAGCCTCTTGTGATGTAGCTGGCTGCTGAAGGTTGGATGAAGTCCCTTGATCTACTAATTTATTCCTTTGCTCCAGTGACTCAATATAATCATATATTTGATGTTGGACTGGGTCAATCTCTAGTGATACTCTCTTTGGACTGCTTTCAAAGTTTTGTTGAGGAGAGTGTCGTGGGCTCTGCTCAAATGAGATGTTATCTTGGGACTGAGTTGGAGTTTCTTTTCCCAAGTCTATGAACTGAGCCTCTGTTGATTTTGCTTTCTTCATTCTACCCTTGAGTCTAGAACTTCTCCTCAAACTTTTCGAGCCTATGTTTTCTTCCTCTATAACCTGTCTTCTTTTCCCCTTCTCTTTCTCTTTCTTGGACTGTTCCTTGATGTTGACTAATTTCTCAGAAAGTAATTTCTATTCCTCTTATGAAGGTTCAAGAGTATTTTTATGTATTTTCTCAACTTTTCCTTTCATCTTTCTCCTCCATTTTGTCTGCTTTATGATTTCTGTTAACGTTTCAGAGATGGGCTCTTCTTCACTGTCTTGTTGTGCTGAAGTTGTAGGAGTGTTTTGAATTGTAAGACTGATTTTTCTTCTCCTACTCTTTTTCATAGAACTTCCTTCAGGTAATTCTGGTGGATCTTGGAAAAAGTTTCTGATCAGAAAGTTCTCCCATGTGTCTCTTACACTCTTTAAGTGATATTCAACTAGAATTTTATGAGACCATGGTGATAAAGATGAGGTTCTATGTCTTCTATTTCTTTTGAACAGTAGTGGACATTCTCCTTTAGATATTCAACAAAAAGAATGGAAGATTGATGGTTCCATTTTCAAGGAAATTCATCAACAATCCTATGTGATATACATACATGGAGCCAAATCTACCCTCACATGTGATATTTTTTTGCAAAAACAATAGCATGTTACTCCATTTACCCTTAAGTGAAGAGATGGGAATTCCTCTCTTAAAAATTGAAGTGTCCATACCTGGGTTTTGGAGAATGACTCCAAGTTTCATCATGGAATTCTTTATTCTTAAACCACCTCTGTCCAACTGTTGGTAGTTTGGTTGTTGCTGCAATGAAATACTCGGTCACTGTAAACTTTATGTCACCAATCTCCACATCCATCCCATCAAATGATCTAGCAAATGACTTGGTGATTTCTTTGTGATGACTATCGAATTTCTGAATGAAGGTCAGCCAACCAACTTTCTTCAACATCCCTTTCAACTGAGGGTATCCTTCCATATATTTCACTCCTATAGGTTTTGTTCTTACAATGGGACCCATCACTCCTTTTCTCTTCTTTTCTTCAAATTTCCTTCGCTGCCTGTGTGTAGAACAATGTGTAGATGGCAGTGGTATATGGAGGCAAAAATAGTTATAGATACGGGAATGAAATAACAAAGTGTGTGGAAGGAAAACGATAGATATGGGGATGAAACGTATAGGGTATATGAAAAAGGGAAATTGTATGTGGGAAATAGTGTAGAATATGTATGGAATGGAGTGGTTGCACAGGTAGACTATGTGGAAAATAGAGTATTGCTTATACACAGAGAGAATCGAAAACAGAATGAATGATTGTGAGTTCACTATTTCTGAGTGCTTGTGTACACATAAGAAGGGCGCAGAAGTAAAATTGAAGAGCTCAGTGTAATAAAGGAATAGTAGGGTTGTGAAGAGCCATATCTAACTGGGTTAACTCAAGCAATTAGCCGTTAAACATATGTAATGGAGAAGTATAATGAAGTACGAGTTAAAATCAGAGATCAAATCATGAGACCGCTAGGCATTAAATTCGAAAGGCATGGTGGAATAATCACGACAATCAAATTGCATGATGACAATCAAGGAGTAGTGTGATTATACAAATTATACAACTTATGTTTTATATTGCTATTTGAAATAGGTTTTTATTCTCACCTTTAGAACCATACCTTTCCACTTGCTAACCTTTTGTTGTTGCTTTTTCAAGTGCTTAGATGTTGATGTGTCTTCAAGAGTTGTTTTCCTCCTCCAATACCTACATATGAAATTTATTATGGACTGGACTTTTTATCTTTTGAGCTAATGATCAAACTATTATTGTAGAGTCATATTGGCTGCAAAGTAGTATTAGCTGCAGAAATGGAACAATTGCGGAACTGGAGAATAACAGCGAAATGTAAAATAGAGAATAAAATGCGACCTTATGGATGAATGAAAATGGAGATGACTGTGTGGCTGAAATTGAGACAGAATGAAAATGAGAAATGGATATGGAAGAAATGTTGAAGAAGAAAAATTTATTGGTGGAATGTGGTGGTGGAGTGGAGTGAAACTTGTAGAAATAAAATAGAATGGAAGTGAAGTAAAACAATGAATTTTAGAATGCACAATGAGTCACCATTTTTTGGAAGATATAGGGTGTTAGAATCTTCTGATTTTCACCCCGTATTTTCTGTATAAGCATGCTAATCAGTGATTGGTTTTCAACCTTATATTATATATATATATATATATATATATATATTTTATATATAATTATAAATATATTATTTTAAATTAATGATGAAAAGAACAAAGACTAAGTTGGTGGAGAAGAAAGATTCTTCTTCACCAACTTCACTTTAGAATTATTTTGAAATATCTTGATGAACTCCTCCTTCGAGATTGGTTTTTGATAAATTTTCAACCTATGACCATTCACAAGGAGAGGAGTTTGATACTCATCTATTTTTCTGATTCTTACTGCTCCATCACTGAAAACTTTTTCAATCTCATATGGCCCAAGCCAACGAGTTTGAAACTTTCTTTGAAAATCCTTAAACTTTGAATCAAATAACAGTGCCCAATCGCCCTCTTGAAACCTTTTATCCTTGATGTAT